>WAAE01025495.1:0-12962 GCA_013400495.1 Nicator chloris | reverse complement strand
TTCTCCCTTGTCCTGTCACTGCTTTTCTGTGACAGAATTTTTTAAAGACAGAAAATACAAACATTGTGTAAATCAAATGAAAGCATGTGTGGGCTTTTTTATTTTTATTGCCCATTCACAAAAAAGCCTTTAATGCTTACAGGCAAGGGGAAGGGCCGAGGCCGAATAAGACCTGAAGATGAAGAAGAGCTGGGAAATGCCAGACCATCTGCACCAAGCACACTGTTTGATTTCTTGGAATCCAAAATGGGTACTCTAACAGTAGAGGGTGAGTTACTGAAATTAATGTATCTGGAACAAATGTTGGATAGTGTAGGTAGAATTCTTTTTCCTAACTCTATCGTCCAAAAGTTGATTCCTAGAACTTCCTCTACAGTCAGTCATTAAAAAAAAAAAAGGAGTTCTTGGAAAATTATTCCTCTCAAGAAAGGTCAAATAAGTTGCTCCGTGGTGGTTAGATGTCTAAAAGTCAATTTGAATTAAGATTACATAAATCACAGTTTGTTAATATGATTGGATCCTTCCTGATTCATGAGTCTTCATTTATGATGTCTTCACTGTATTTATCAAAAATCTAAATATTCAAAGAAAATAACTTTTAAATACACCAGCATTCTGCATTAGCTGATACAATATTGTAAACTACTCAGGTAATGAATATAACCACATTTTCAGAAAGCAGATACAGGGAATAATGTTTGAGATATTTCTTGGCAACTCATTTTACTTACCAAAGATGCATTAGATTTTTTTACAGTGAGCAGAAATGAAAACAGTGGTAGTGTTTTTGGCTTACACTGCAAACATTGATTTTTCTTTGGATACATTTTGTACTTATATTGAGATATTACAGAAGGCTTTTATGTTTGACTGAAAGACATTTAAAGGAAAATAAAAGAAATAATCTCTGTGGGTTATATAAATTTTTTATTGTCAGTGATTTTGTAGTAAGTAGGTAATAGTAGTTTGTCAAGACTTGTGACATAGTGAATTGCTTTTTTAAAATGATACTACTGATTGCTTAGGGGGACTTATATGATCCTTTGGATTTAGTACATGTATGGAGACAATAAAGCATAGTGTTATATGAGTAAAATAATAGATATATTTATTACATTTACTTCAGTTTATAATCTTCAATGTTGTGTTTTAAAGATAAATTCACACTGCTTTTATGAGGTTTTTTTCCTCTTAAATAAAAATAAAAATATTCCATAAATATCATAAGAAAAAACACATAATTCTATTAAAAATTTTTAAAGGTTTTATACTCCTTCAGTTACTAAAGGTTCTGGCATATTTCCTAGCATGACACAAAGGGTTTTTACTTTTATGCTTTTTATCACTATGTTGGTTTTTCTCGCTTTTTCTGAGTCATCAATATGTAATCCAGTGTACTATTACTGAACCATGCTTTCCTAAAAAAAAACCCAGACCCAACTTGTTAGCATTTTTGAAGAGTTCAGAAAGTGTTCTGATTATTTTGTGAAATTGTTTTCAATCTTTCTGCCTTTTTTTTTCTGAAAAAAAAGTACATGTTGTATTTTGTAAGGCTTTGAACTGGTTGCTTAGTTCCATGTTCTTAGCTTTTATTTTCCTGTATAGCCCATAGAATTGCATCTCTGTTTCTATGCCAGGTTTTACTTTTGCTTGCAGAGTCTTTTAAATAGATATTTCAAGAAATACATAGGCATGTGTATTTTTTACTTTCAAAAGTGATTTTTTTCCTTGCCAGATCTGAGAAAACTCTGCAGTCGGATGAATTCAAACACATGCTTAAAATCATATATTGAAAATTAATTTTCTGCCATTTTATTGCCTCTGCCTTTGAATATCATTTCAGTTAAATTCTTAATTATTACTTAAGTTCCATTCAAACTGAGATGACAGGAGTTTTAAAAGTATTTGCTGAGTGATCTATCTGCAGTGACCATACTTAGCACTGTGAACTCTTCCGTCATGAAGTCTGCATCCAAATGTCTGCAGAAAACAGGATATATATATATATATTACTAGTACCTCTTAAATTTAATTTGATCTTGCCTTCTGTGAGCAGTGGAGACACGTAGTTTCCCTTAGCATTAGGAAAGTATTGGTCAGAAATGAAAGGCACATTGGACAAACTGATCGAAACAACTCAAATATGTAACGTTACAGAGCCAAGAATGTCTCTTCATTGATTTTCCTGCACTGTAGTACACTAAGGAGTGCCCAGGCTGGAAGGTTTTTCTCCATTTATATTCACCAAACACTGTGCTGTACTACATATAAAAGAAGATAGATTGTTCTGCAGTGTTTCTGGCACCTTGCTGTCCTGTATGGTGTCTAAAATCTCGTATTGATTTTTAGTATTCAGAAAGAAAGAGGTTGGTATAGGGACAAAGCTTTTGAATAAACGAGCACGCCCCTACTGTTACATTTTTGTATATGACCAGGAGCAGATAATTACCTAGAATGGCCATATTTATCATTATTGTAAGCATTAGAGTCCTATACATTTTAGACAGTGTAATTACTTCTAAATAACTGAGAGTTGATCTAAAATCTAAAAAACAAAAGGCAGTTTTGCTGAACTGAGCTAAGTATTTTTTTAATTCTGTACTACACCAAATTTTCTTCAAAATCTTATGTGATCTGGGGACAGAAAGTGTCTGAAAAAAAGAATTGTTTCTCTTTTCAAGTACGCAGAGGATTTATTTGCTTTGTGCATCCCTCCTTGTTTTTCTTATCTACTGTTTCTAATTGCACCTGAAACATTAATAGTGTGGGGAATTTCTAAATTCACTTCTGGCTGGATGGTTCTATTGCTGAACAGGAACCGCAGAACTGTTGTTGAATTTTTTTCTTTGATTTGGTACCTTTTCATACTTGCATTTAGACCAAGTAGGTAAACATTTATGAATTGAAATACCTTTGTATTTTTAGGAGGTACTTATATTCTTTTTAAAAGTTAAGACAGCACATTAAGTTTCTTGTTTATTGCTGTTTGTTTTTTTTTTAAAAGAAGTACATATTAGTTATAAGAAAGCATGTTAGTGTTTTGCCCCTTAAATTATATCTTGTGATCTTTTTTTATGTTTTATCTCCTCTTCTCAGTTAAGGAAATACTGTTTTAAGTAATTACAGCTGTCAAAAGTATTAAATACCTGACTCCATGATCTGCTAGCTTTTTAATTGTAAAACACAGAATACTTTAAACATGCTTTATTTAAATGAAACGCAAAGAATTAAAACAAGCATATCCTTAGGGTAAAACTGCATGTTTGTTTGTTTGTTTATTACTGGGAATGGTTGGTGGCACCCACAAAAGTATTTCTGTGTTGAAATAGAGTAGTTTGAATTTTGGCGAGAGACACCTCCTGACTACAAGAGATAACACAAATAGCAGACAAAATTGCTTTCAATTAGGTGCCTATGCTTGCACTTCGTTAATTTCTGCTACTGAACACAAAAGATTTTTTCCATTAATCTCCTTATTGTTTTCTTTTGTTATGAGGAACAACTCACCTACCTCTGCCAGCTTAAATAAGTAAACACAAGGATTATCAGAGAGAATAAGATGATACCAAGAGCTCTGGCTACAGTATTAAGGAATAATGAACATTATTCTTTATCTAGTCCCAAGTAAATTAAAGATTTGAAATAATTGGTAATGGAATACCAATTAAAAATATTTGCTTCATTTTGTAGTGGCACAATTTATTTGAATATCTGGGAGTGAGTGTGCTTGGAGCAGAAAAAAAGTATCTCACTTTTTGGAGTTAAAAGAAATGTGTAACATTTGAAATTTGCCATGCAGTAGTCATGTTTTCAACAAGCATGGAACACTATTGACAGGAGATCCAAACTGAATAATGGTCATATTTCCTATCAACCTTACTTCTAAAAATTGAACTTCAGTCTGAGCTAATTGTGACTATCAAAAAAATCACATATTTATTGTATTGGTATGGTGATATTGATGATATGTGTTACAAGACTTATACTTTTATTTTGTCTTTAAATATAAAAGAGTCAATTATAGTAAATTTCATACATTTCAAAGAAAAATGAAAAAATATCAGTTTTTGTTCGAGTCCTTTAATCCAGTTAGTTAAAGTTTATAGTGAATACAGCACAGAATGTTTTGGATTTTTTGTCCACTTCTTTATTATCACTGTTGTCAGCTTGTATTTGTTTTGTTTCACCAGAAACACGGACTCAGGTCCCTGTTCCTCAATGTTGCTACATTTTAGATAGAATTACATTGATATTTATTTAACTTGACAAAGCTATTGAGTAATGGGTATATTACTTCATGACACAAAATGTGTGCAAATGTATCACTAATTCTCTTCTAATTTTTTAATCTTTTGGCCAGTGTGAGATAGAACATGCCCTGGAGGTAGCTGTCTCAAAGATATACTTCCATGCAGTTACATAAAAGTAGTATTCAGTTCGAGAGGAGAAACCCAAAACATTTCCACCAGTGTGGGAATGGCCACGGTCATTGAATTTAACCACATTATTAAACACGATAAAATCCACAGGAGAGGACCCCAGGAAACCATACTCTTTAAATTCCATTGTGCATTGGGCAGTGCTTTATAAATTGTGTTGGCTGGGATTTCCAAGTGCAGCAGATCCTGCTGGTTTCTTGTCACCAGGGAAATGGGATTGGTCCTGTGTGCTTCTCTTGCATCATCACATACAAAAGCCTAAATGAGTAACGCAAGTGAGTGAGAGTTCCAGACTGACAAACACTACTTGTTATCTCAAAACTTCCGAGTAGATGACAAGAACCTTGTCATTAATTTTTAAATGTATTTTTTCTAGACCATGTTCCCAAACCTCTGGTTACAATGATGATGACTGGGTTAACCTATCTCACCGTTTGAGAGTACCTTTTACTAAGCTTTCTTGTTAAATGCAAAATTAATATTTGTTATAGCCCTGTAGGAAGCATTACTTTTCTGGGAACAGTTGCTAATGGTTTGTTGGAGTTGGAGCAGGAAGTGGAAGCAGTTGTGGTAGACAACTTGATGCTTTTTTTGATCCCTATTTCTCATAAAGAAACTTTAGAATCCCTTCATTTTTTTGGTGATCTGGCCAGACAGCACAAGTATACAGGAAGAACCAGTACTATTCTCATTTCCTGGCTTTTTTTTTGTTGACTACTGTTGACAAAGTAACATTTGCTGTTACTTGGCAGTTTCCATTTGTGAGTGATTTATGCTTGAATGTCAATCAATCAGTTAATGTGTCCTGCTCATTCAAGGCTGCCGTGTGTGATGCGGTCCCCAGGGAAGCTTTTAGCACAAGAACTGCATCTCTGTAGAAAACATAAGTTTATTAGATTTTGCATACCTTAAGGTTAGACTAAAAAAAGTCAGGTGTTTCCTGTCAGCCCTTGTATGTCACAGTAAAGAGACCTAGAAAAAAAATAACCCTGTTCACTGTTTTGAAGTTCTCTGGTCATTTTACCTGCTGTCTATTTAGTATTATTTTAACTTTCCACTACTATTTAAAAAAAAACCCCTGTAATCAAAGGATGCAAGACACTTTCAAATCAGCTTGTTGGTTTTATGTTATGATCACATTATGTTGTGTAGACAATAGCTAAAATTACTCATTACATGCTATGAAATTGAATAGAGTTTTCAGTAAACTTTTTTGAATTATAGAAAAATATGTTGATGTTTTGCTTTTTCATTGAGGCTTTAATGAAACTGTAACTGCTTTGCATGCATTTGTCCTTGTACCTTGTATGTACTAAGTACTGTCACTACCCATCTCAGCTTAGGAAATGTTAATTCATTTAGAAAAAGGGCAAAGGACAGTCCTTAAGAGGAAACATTTTCAGTCTAAGTCAAAACTAAAATTCTGCCACCTAGGAAAGTATTAGTATACCCAATCTAGTCATGAGTAGTATATATTTACATATGAATGCATTAAAACTGGGATGGGTTTCAAAGTAATAAATTAGACTAAGGTATATTTTTACCAAGATCATGTTCAAGCTAAGCCTTGTGTATGCTTCTGTCATGTTTAAAACCAAAAACACTAGGTCATTTTAGTAAAACAAATGTGACGTGAAATAAATGTGAAATTTGAGTTAGATTCTTATTGGGCAATTTAGTAAATTAAATTGATAAAAATTCTGTGAGCTACTAATAATAATGTGTTTCTTGAAAGTGTTTTTCTAAAAAAAATAAACCAGGTAAAATTTACATTTTCATTTCATTATAAAAGCTGAAACATTTGCTGTCAGCTATCAGCATTCATTGTTCCCAGTGGTAACATTCCTTTCCATGGGAGTGTATGAGAGCCTGAGTGCACAGTCCCACCAGGCCCATGCAGGCCCAGGCTCATGGACACAAGCAAGAGAATGACACCTTTGCAGCTACCCACATGGCACAAAATTGTTCATGTAAACATTAATCCCTTTAATGGGTTTATGTTTTCCTTTTCCATCACATTTAAAGTCTGCTAGCAGATGTCACGCCCAGCTGCCAACATGCACACATCCATGTGAGTGTCTGCTACCCTGATCTTTGGTACCCACCTCAGACACCTCTGGTCCAGCTTCTTGGCTGGTACAGATTGGAGCTGGTAGGAGGGTTACATGAATGTACTTTATATAGGTCTGGCCACTAGATGAGCCCAGAGCTGGGGTCTCCCTGGTAGATGGCCTTCAAGACCCATGGTCTCTCCAGTATTCAGCTGCCAGGTCTTCCTTGTCCCAGTTACCAGCTTACCCTACCTCAAATGTGCCAGTAGGTTTAAAAATCATGTCCCCTCGCATACACAACAGAGAATTTAGAAAGACTAAGGTGGTGAGACAGATTTCAGAGATCACATGGAGGACTGTATTGACCAGGAACCTACTTACTTGCAGCTCTCCTGTTTAATCTCATTTCTTCTTTATTTTCCCCTGAGTTCATCTTCATTTCTCCCTCCTTTTGCTCTTCACCTAAACAAGCCATTAAAAATTCCATGCTTGCCTAAAAAACTCATAATTCCATAAAAAGTTTCACAGATACTCACAGCTCCCTTCCTCTCCAGCAGGCCATAGCATGTTTCCTCTTTCTAGTGATATTCATGATAATTTTGTCTTTATTCTCATCAGTTAAGAGTTCTGGTTGAAGCTCTTAAAGATGATGCTTGAGCAGGTCCTGTATGGCTCACTGATCAGAGTCTTCAGAGTTTTGGTCTTTGCTACTATTCTTGTTATCTACATTTTGCCAGCTGTGTTCACTTTATCACTCCTGTTTCTTGCCTTTTCTATTTTATCCTGAAGAGCTGTTAACAAGGTATTTTTGCAGACAGTTTCAATTCAGATTAAAAATATTCCCTTTTCCTCCTCATTTTCCTCCCTCCTCCTTTCTCCATCTTGGAATTCTATTCTCGTGTCTTAAATGGCTCTTACTTGAGTAGGTTGTTGATGTCCATAGGGAGGAACAAGTAATGTCCTTGAAATTTATGCCTGGCTTTTCTCTTGCTCATAGGTGGTTTGCTTCTAAGTACAGCCCAGAGTAGTGTATATTTTCCAATAACTAGGAATTGCAGTTCAAATGTGTCTGCTAAATTCTCTGGGTGTACCATTCCATTTCCATATCACAGAGGTGCATACATTTCTAAAGAATACGGTTGCTTTATCAGAGTCTGAAACAGTATTTCTAAAATGTATTTGTGTGAAAAATGTTAATTGGAATAATTTTTTTCTTTGTAGAACCAAAATTGCAATTTCAGCCAACACATCAAGTACAGCACAAAGTCATGAATACAGAACAGAATGGCATCAAAGAGAATCATTCAAGACACGTTTCTCGCAATGACATGAGACAACCAAGGAATGAGAAACCCCCTCGTTTTCAAAAGGATTTTCAGAATTCAAGGCAGGCTTTGGAAAGTAGTGGGTTACCAAGAAACAGAGGTCCTGAAAGGCACAGCTCTTTAGAACACTGGACAGATGAAAAAAATAAAAGTGACAGACATTATCCTAGAAATGATAGGTCAAAGGATTTGGGTTATCCCATAACCACTCACCAGAGTGATATTACTTTCAAAAAAAGGGATAACAACATGCAAAACAGAGTAGGAAAAGGAGTGTCGTTCACAGAATTCAAGGAAAATTCTGCTGCTCAAGATGTGACAGACAACAATAACCAGAAACGTGGGAAAAGGGAAAACCAAACACACAATTCTGAAAATTTTTGTGATAGGAAGGCACGGACAATAAGTAGTGAAGCCTTTATGGTAAAAAGTGAGCAACATTTTGGTGTTAATAATGATTACCAAAATCCCAGTAGGACTGATAATTTTAGTGCTGTACCAAATGGAGATACTGAGCATCATCAGAAAGGAAGACGAGTAGGACCTATCAAATCGTCAGGACCCACTGCTATGCCATCTTTTGATGATAAAATGTTATATTACAACACTGGTCCCAAAAGGAGAACTGGGCCCATCAAACCAGAGAAAATATTGGAACCATCGATTCACATGGAGTATGGAAAAAGTTGGAGACCAGGGGATGAATGTTTTGCTCTTTATTGGGAAGACAACAAGGTATGCCTTTGCCAAATGAGAAGTATCTCAAATTGTACCTCTAATATTCTCTTATGCACGTGTGGGAGATATTTAGCACACTACTACAGAGACATAGCCTTTATTCAATAGGTGTGTAGTGTGCTTCTTGCCTAGCTCTGTTTTTTATATTTATGACGTGTGTCACATATTCATTGCACAAAACTTTTAAAGTGCTTAAATCAAGTCCTTGCTTCTCTCATGTAGGTGGAGTTTAGGATGACTTATGCTTCTCACTGAAGCATTTGACTTAAGTGCCAAAAATTTGAAGGGATGAATATGGATCTAGGTGCTCATATCCTGTGCTGAGGAAACAAATCCAGGATGCTGTGCTGTCTAGAATGTCTGTAATGGCAGATGTGTAATACCTTTTTCTGAAAAAGTCAGCACACAACCTTTAGCAGCACAAAGGAAGAATAAAGTCTGCAGAAAAGGGGCTGCAAAAAACCTGCCAGTTTTCTTTCAATCATTACAGAATGGAAACAGCAAAAGGATTAATTTTGATTAACACTTGTATGCTGTTAGCTAAAGAATTTGTGGACAAACTAATTATGCTGCTTGATAGTTTTTTATTACAGATTTTTTAAAACTTTAAATACTTTATTTTCAGATCTTTTTCCCATTAATAAGATTTCCCCTGCAGCAGGACATTTTGCTTTCTTCTCCTTTGCTAAGAAAGTTTTAGACTGTTTTCTTTGATTTGTCATCATCCGTTCAAGAGTTCTCTGCCACTCTTCATGGGTAGTTTCTTTGGGTTTTGACCCTTTCTGATAATCTGAGAACTACCTTAAATGTTGTTGTTCTTTATGTCTTATTCACACCTTTTACTGCTTTTTAAGAATTTCTTTTTATGTTTACTTTACATTATTTATTATAAATGTTTTCCTTTTCTTTTAGTATGCATTAGCTCAGCAGCATAACTTTATTTTTCTCTTTTTTGCTGGTATGACTAAAACCAATAATAAACCATACAGGATTTTTGGTAGTGGCAACATATAGCCAGTTGACTCTCTTAAATAGGAATGTGTAGCTTGAGTGGATGGATTAGTGTGAAGTGTAATGGCTTGTTATTGAATTGTTTCCTATTTTGAGAAGCATACTTGCATTACTGTGAAATGAGATTTTGAAATTTTGGAAAGTACAAACCTTGCAAGGTAAATACTTATGAGATAATCCCAGACTGTTAGGTATTCAGCAGATCAGAAGGAGTGGTTTGGGCAGTAATTGGTTTCTTGGTACTTAAAGTAATGCTGCTACTCACTTCCAGGACAATTTTGAAATGTGATGATTAAATGCAGTACTGAGTTTTAACTATGTTAGAAGGCAGTGATTTCTTTGTGTTCAGTCAGATAGAAGTCATTAAATACCTTCAGGACAGCTATATTTGCATAAATATAAAAAAGCCAAGTTTTGTGTTTAAGAAAAGGACTTTATGAAGGGGCAGTTTTATCATATTTTCACCATATTTTTATCATGTTCTATTATGTGATAAGATAGGTATACAAGTACATACATACAAGCCATGTCAGTATATGGCTGATAAGCACTTACAGATGTATATTTTAAATTAACATCTTACAATAGCATTTCTCTGTATACAGCAGCATTTGTGTTAGTGATGAATTTGTTCTGCTTTCAGAGAGATGAAAACAGGTCCTTTAAATGCTCAGTCTACTTAAATAAGCTGTGTAGTTCCTCAATGAGTATTCTAAATACATTCTGCCATGTCCTTGGAGTGTGCCATGTGGAATTTTAAGATACCTCGTTCCATATCTGGTACAAATTTAAAGCAAAATATAATAGTGACTAAGACTAAGTTTATAGATACACACACAGACATATGTGAAAAGGAAATTGTTAAGTATTTATGGTATTTCTGGTAGTATTTTGTGACCTTTGAAAATTTCTCTTTTAAGTTCTACCGGGCAGAAATTGAAGCTCTCCATTCTTCTGGGACAACTGCAGTTGTTAAATTCAGTGATTATGGAAATTATGAAGAGGTGCTTCTCAGCAACATCAGGCCTGTTCATGCAGACACATGGGTATGTGATAACAAATTGTATTAAAAAATATAAACTGCATAGTCTGTACAAAATGTGTAACTCTTAAGCAGTTAATACCTACTCATACAAGGAATGCTACCTACATGTGTAGAAAAATAGTTGCGCAAATACATGAACAAAATCTCAGATTTTAGTTGTCTATATGAAACCTGATAGACATGTATTACAATGTGGTATTGTTCCTGTATAATAAATTTCAATTGTATTGTTTGGAAATGGATAATTGATCTGTCAGCCAAACAGTTTTATGCATGTTTTCTCTCTTAAAAGTTGTTACTTACTCTATTCAACTCAATTTTTTGTTTCATTTCATGTACATTGTATGTTGTTCTGTAAGGGTTAGGAAACAGTCATTTAAAACATATGTTCTGAAGTTTTTCACTACATGTGTATGTATGACTCAAAATAGATATCTGTATCCCTTTATTTTGTATCATGATTTTATTCTTGTTTCAATGATTTTTTTCTTTGCCAAATATTGTAGTGGTCATGTATGCATCCAAATCTGTTTTATGAAGTTTAGAATGTATTAGCCTTATGGAAGTTAGAAATTTCAAAAGGCTTTACTAGTAAATATCATGGAAGCAGAGATACATTTTGATTAAAAATAATATCAGGAATGCACAATTCTTTGCTGTTTACTCTTACCATAAAATGCTGCACAAAAAATATACATCTGCATATTGATTCCTCAATGATGAGTTGACTGCACTTATTTTAAGTTCATACTTTTGGGTAATAGAACCATCTGACTACTGCTGCAGAGGCTGAACAGTTAACTCCTGTTTCTTCCCAGTGGTATTGCTGCCTGTAGCTCTCAGATGCCTCTGAGATGGCCCTTTTGTACTTATGAAGATACCTGAAACTCTTCCCAGCTGATGCATTGCTGTTTGTATGAAAATTTACCCTTTTTTTCCCCCCTTCTTTTTGTCCTACCAGCTGACCTGTAAGATGGTAGTTATTTACTGTATGATTGTATTATTTTAACCCTTTTTCTGGGTTAATAATCAGACTTCTTAATTTGATTACAGTTTTGAGGAGTGGCTTTTATTTTACTTTAAGCCACTGAATGTTAGCTCTCATAGTCTAAGAACTTGGCCTGATATTAAGACTAAGTTGATCCTGGTAGTGAGGTGCCATTTCCTGCTTGATCCTAGTAGTGAAGTGGTCATTTTCCCTGCCTCTTCTGCCTATGCCTGACCATGTGTTCTTCCTCATCCCTCTCCTCCCATGTTGGATTGTCAGTCATGTAGCCACAGGATGAGTTGAATGAAATGGGCCACGTTTTTGTTCCCCCAGGTTGGCTTATTTTATTTCAGAGTTAGTTTGTTAAAGCTGATACAAGGGTGGGACAATGTTTGGAGAGGCGATTCTGACAGTAAGTACCATAGTCCTGACATCGTGCTGCGTCCTGATTGAGTTATTGAGGCTTCCTCTGTTGTTACTGGAGACAAAAGAGGAATTTCCAAGGACTTTCAGTCCATTCAGAAGTGAAAAATACCTTTCTCAAGGTTCTTTTCTCTCTCAAGGTAGCCTAGTTTGAATTAGTAAATTCAAACAATGAAATTTCAGATCATTATAGTTACACAAGAGAAATGCCAATCAACATCTTCACAGTACATATCATTTTAATGGGTTGTTTTCTGACAATTTACTCTTTTGTTGCTAGGTCCTTGCAGCTATAGGATTTTTGCAGAAGAAAGTTGATTAGGACCTACCTCTTCACTTCTTTGTGTTTGGGTGCTAAGCATAATCTGCATTATGCATTTACAGTTCTTAATCACCCATTCATACCCAGGTTTATCTTTTAAGCTGAACACTGTTGGTCATTTTTCTTTGTCTCAGTGTTCTTATTAATATATAAATCTAGATAGCATGCATGAATGCAAAATGAAGTTATCATGCTGCTTAGTTCTTTGACTTAAGAGTCAAGTAACTTGGTTGTATTTCCTCTTTACAAGAGAGGAAAACAGATTTTAAACTGACTTTAATAATTACTTTTCTTTCACTGATCAGCGCTACTGGCCCCAAGGAGCATGTATTACTGGAAATATTATACTGATTTTTATTTCAGTTGTTCCAGATAATTGCCAGATAGCTAAGTAAAGTCCCTTTTGCAGGTGCTTGGGTCCAGCAGTGCTGGTCACTTTTTAAACATCACTTCCTAAGGGCACAGGAGCAAGCAATTCCCAAAAGTCAGAAGTCAAACAGGCACAAGGCAGAAGGCCGGCTTGGCTGAACAGCAATCTTCTCTTGGAAATACAGCAAAAAAGGAAGGTGTATGCTCCATGGAAGCAGGGTCAGGTGGCATGGGAGGAATACAGAGATGCT
>WAAE01025493.1:180756-247986 GCA_013400495.1 Nicator chloris | reverse complement strand
TTTTCTCCAGGCTGAACAACCCATCTCTCTTGGCCTCTCTCTGTAGGAGAGGTGCTCCATTCTCATCATCAACTTAGTGGCCCTCCTCTAGACTTCCCCCAACAGATCCCCAGCTTTATTATGCTGGGAACCTGACAAATGGATGTAGTACTCCAGGTGGGGGTCTCACAAAAGTGCAGTGGAGGTGTAGAATCACGGCCCTCAACCTGCTGGTCCTCCTTCTTTTGGTGCAGCCCAGGATACAGTTGGATCATGTCCAGTTTTCCATCCACCAACACTCCCAAGTCCTTCTCAACAGAGCTGGTTTCAATCCACTCATCACTCAGCCTGTGTCCATGTTTGGGATTACCCCAACCCAGGCACAAGACCTAACACCTGGCCTTGTTGAAATACATGAGGACTGCACAGGCCTAGCTCTCAAGCCTGTCCGGGTCTCTCTGGATGGAATCCCTTCCCTCCAGAGTATCAGTCAGGCTGCTGAAGTTGCCATCCCCAGACTTGCTGAGGGTGCACTCAATCCCACTCCATGTTCCCATGTTAACATGAGGATGTTAAATAATGTGGTTCCAGAGGGACATCACTCATCACTGGTCTCCACACAGCCATCAAACCATTGACCAGAACTCTTTGGGTGTGTCCATTTCCTTACCCACCGAGTAGTCCATCTGTGAAATCCATGTCTTTCCATTTTAGTGACAAGGATATGTGTGGGATAGTATGAAATGTTTTGCACAAGTCTGGGTAGATGATGTCAGTCTCTCTTCTCTTATCCATCACCACTGTAACCCTGTTGCAGAAGGCAACCAAATTTGTCCTTTTTGCTGAGTTTCATCCTACTGTCGTGTAAGTGCACACTGCAGTACCAGGATTCTCCCTGGGTGATACTCCTTATCCTCTGTCAGCACCAGCCTGGGAAAGAAGCAAGGTGCAGGGAAATCAATGTATGAACTTTGTGCTGCTGCAGTGAGTGAGGTGTGTGGAATGAAAGACTTGGACAGAAACCAAGAGAAGTGGTGGTATGTATGGCTGCTGCAGAACCGAGGTGTTAATGACGTGGGCTAGGAAGAATAAGTGGGATTCAAGGCAGTGTTGTGCTCTTACATCATCTTTGTTGGGCATGGGAGAGGGAAATTAGGCTTATATGTTGCAGTATTTCCGTATGGAGCTACTGTAATGCATGGAACTATAGTAAGGTTTGTGATGAGAGTGGAAGGGTAAACAGCAATAGATGCTTCTGTGGTTCCTCGTCCCTTCCCTTTCTAAAAACACAGGAACAAGAATACAGGGAGGAAAAAAGCAGGTGGTGTGACTGAAATATGGATTCTGTAATTCTTACAGGTTGTGAAGGATGGGGATTTTTTTTTGATTGCAGTATACCAAGTGAGAATTGGATCCTTCTCAAAGCAAGAAATTAATTATGCTGCTTACGAGTTGGAATAATGTGAGGGAGCACCACATGATCTTCCTGACGTAGTGCCAGTGCACCTCCACAATGTCTTCTTTTCCACTTCTGGGCTTATTTAGGCAGTGTTTTTTTGTGTCTCGTGTGGCTTGTAGTAAGATAGAAGTTGCAAGTAAGCATCAGTATAGACAATATCTTGTCTTTTAATAGTGAGACCATATGGGAGGATCATGGTGAGTAAGAGTGGGGTAACCTGATTCTTGTGGAGATATTTATCCTGTCTCTGCCTTTCAGAGTTCTGGTTCACTGTGAAATTTATAATTTTAAATCCCAGTCTTTATTGATCAGTGGTAAGATTTTGGCATTTGCATTTCCCTGCTGTGAAGACTTATTTGTGATTTTTCCTTTCTGTCTCCTCAAATATGAATCCTCTCTAATTTCATTGAGTGATCAGTTATTCTCAGGTAATATAAAGCAGAGCACAGAAAATCTGTCTTTTCTTTGTGCCATATGGTATAATTGCATTATGTGTCTTGTAATCTCTCCTTCGTAAGGTAAATAGTGACAGCCTTTTCTGTCTTTTCTCATATTAAAATTTATCAAAATCCTTTATTATTCCTACTACTATTATTGTCTGAATCCCCTCTAACATTGGAGCACTCATTTCTTGAGATGCTGTTACCAGTGCAACATGTGGCACGGCAGAGATAAGGCTGATCTATATTAGTTACCTCCCTGCTGGTCACCATTTTATTCACCATCTATCCTAATTTCTTTTAACTACAGTTAAGAATTTCATTTAGAAGAGTGGTCTTCCTTGAGAAGGGTTCTGTGACCCTGAGGTGTCTCTACTGAATTGATAAAGTTTGCTTTAAAAATATGGGTAATTGCATTTTCTCCCTCTAGTACATGCTGATTTCAGTGTTGAGTTCATCATGATACTGTCTTTTCACCCAGCATTTTTTAGGTTTATCTTGAGATTCCTCACTGTCATTTTTGATCTTTCCTGACCCAATAATTGTGTGTTGTCTACAGGCTTTGCCATCTCATTGTTCATCTTCTTTCCCAGATCAAGAATAAATGTAATAAAAACTACAGAACTGAGTTTACCAAACCTGATGTGAAAAAATTATTATTTGGAGATGTATGTTAGACTATTCAGATGATTTGATAAATTCTTTTTATGTAGATTTCAATAGCTAAAAGACTAGATTGCAGCTACTTTTTTTTTTCCCCATGCAAAAACCATAACAAAACTAACAGTCTACCAAATTATCTTACAGACCCTGTCCAGAAGAATTTCAAATCCCTATTTGGAAACTCCTTCAAATAAGGTACTTGTGAAGCTTCTTTTTAATTCTATTTCATCAAACAGCATGCGAGGAATGCTTCTGCTTCTGTTCAACCTCTTAATCGTAGCTTTGAAGACACTTGTGAATGTGACCTGCAGTGAAATCCAGTTAAGGAGTTATCATTTTGTGTGTGTGTGTGTGTTACAAATCACGTCCTTCTATTACTGAGTTTGCAAACTGAATTGTTGTTAGTTCCAATGTGCACTTGCTTCCCAGGCACTTAAATGATTGCCACTGTTTAGCTTACTTTTACAGTATTTGATAACTCTGGTTTACAAATCACAAGATTTTACTTTCTTAGGTCTATTCTATATGCTTTAAAAAGTTCCTAAACATAGGAAGCAAACAAACAAACAAACAAACAAAGATGAAACCAAACAGCATCAAGTTAGTTCTTTGTGTCACTTGGTGTGTTTTGCTGGGACAGTGAGGAAACATCACAACAGAAGCCCAAGGTAGATTCTTCAGTAGGGAATGGTACACAGAGTCTGGGTGAAATATGGTTTTATGGGAGATTGAGTTGGGTTCTGATTTGACAGACACATCTACAGCCTTGAGGTGCAAGGTAGAAATCAGGTGTGGGGAAATCAGGGGTGTGCCCATTCTGAAAGACCGTATCCTCCTGGCAATAGATGGATGAACTGATCTGTAGCTGTCATAGGAAACCTCCAAAGGTTCTGAACAAAAAGAAAAGACTATGAAATAGTCCTTCAGTGTGTATTGGCTTGAAATAAATTATTTAGCTCAAATACATATGAAATTATATTTATTTTAAACTGTATCTGTGCGATTTTGCAGTGGTTCATATGTCTCTGGTTCTATTCTATTCTTCTCTAGAATAACACATTTTCATTTAACTCGTCTGTTGTTCAAAGGTAAGGCTGATGGGTCGTAAAACCTCTCCTTTTCTAGGGCAGCAAATGTAAAACCAGCCCAGCTCGTGGGGCACCTGCAACCCATGATACAACTGGCAGGAGCTGGGGTGCATTTCCTATGAGACTTTGAGTGCTTGCTTGTCATTTACCTGTGAAGAAGGCATTGCTCAAAGGGAGGGAGTGGACAGTGCCAAGGCAATTTACTACAGCAGGAATAAATCCCTGTTTGTCACAGTTTTCAATTTCTCTTTCCATTCAGATTTATGGAGAAAGTTCTTCCTGTGCTGGGAGAGCTCTCAGGAATATTTTTACTCTACAAGCTTCTGACCTGATTAAAGACAGGGTGTACCTTAGTGGCATTTGCAGGTAAATCAAAATCATTTATTTTAATCAACTTTAAGAGCTTTATTTGCATTTATCTATGCCCTGATTTGACAAGAGAGTAAATTCTGAGTGAGAGATTCTGTGTATGTCACTAAGAATTAAAATATTTTATTTAAAAAATTCTTTAAAATCTCATGTACCTTAATATCTTTTCTTACATTACAATGTCAGGTGTCAAAAAGCAGCAGTGGCCTGACTGTATATCCATTAATTCAATTGCTTATGATTTTCATATGCAATCGTGTTTGTCAGTTTGTTTGAAAAGAGAGAGCATTAATTTCAGCCCTGGTTTGGAGTTATAAAAGAACTTAATTGGATTCCAAGATTTAGTGACACAGTGATTTCTGCATGTAATTTATGGAATATTTCTGTAATGAAGCGATTTTCCATTTGTGTTGCATTGCAGCATAAATGCTTTCTCCTGTTTTCAATTAGACCAAAATGTGCAGCTCTGTATTATAGCACCATTCATTCACACCTGTGTTTAAGAAAAATCCACTACTTTTTATTATTATTTAAATATATACATTTACCAACAATATGAGAGATTAAGTACATCCTAGAGCAGCACATAAAGATCTTAAACATATTGTTTAGTTGTACTGATTAGGCCTATGCTCAGAAAGGAAATAAAATCCTGAGGCTAAAAGTTGGATTTTATTTATCTCTTATGCATCTTTGGATGAACTGTATGCAGCACAAATTGATAAAATTGCTACTTATTGCAAAGTATGCTACATAAATCAGGTGTGTAAGGGAACTTGCTCATCTAACGTAAGTTCCCTCATTGTAGATAGAGGTATCCCCTGAGGCCTGCCAATGTAATTTCTTCCCTTGAAATGAATAGGTTTACAAACATTAGGAATTGACACAGAGAGTTTTCTCTGCTGAACAAAAAGGCTGACTTTTGATAGCTTTAAAAATAGCTCTTTATCATAAAAGAGTGTTTTAACATTGCTGTAGTTAAGGAAGTGATGTTTCGCTTGTTTTCAGGAGAAGCTGTGTTGGATCAGAACTCGTAGACTGGCTTTTGGAGCAGTGCCCTTTTGTCAAGTGCAGATCTACAGCAGTTGGAGTGTGGCAGCTCCTCCTGGATATGGGCATTATATTGTCAGGTCAGTCCCGCCGGTACTTCCAGTGTGAGGAAGGCTATCCCTTTCTCCTGCACAGCACAAGAGCTCTGGTTTTGATCGGAGCAGGCAAAGAAAAAAAAGCACAGATTGATCAAATTTTCTCGCCAGTCCTTTATTCTACTATCTTTTTGGGAGGCTCACTTCCGTGACCTTTCATTTCATAAATACCAAAGATCAATCCCTTGTTTTTGCCAATTTCATTCCTTTTGCTTTTGCAACTGTAATTGCCTGTTACCAAGTTGCAGGCAGAGTGCGTGTCTTTTCCAGCCTTTTTTTTTTTCCCCCAAGCTATTTTAGGTTTCTTACAAGACAGCAGCTGTTCAGTTGCTGCAGATCATGGCTTTTCCAGATGACTTCTATTAATGATTTTCTTTTCCTCTCTGTTGTCCACGATTTTTAATTACAATGGGTTGAGAGAGGTTCCAGCTCCTCGAGAAGGTGGTGAGGCCAGGTTCTACCCTGCTGTCCCCAACTCCCCCACCAGACTGAGGTATTTGGCCCAGCTAACGAGGTTTGTGATAATTGCACTGGTAACCAGCCTCTGGATGTCTGATGGATTTTACCTTGAGGCTGGGACTACTTAGGTAGCTCAACTCGGGTCATACCCCACCCTGGGGTCTGTGCTAGACACTTAAACTCTTTCTTGTGAAGAGGTGAGGAGTTGTGGAAGATTTCTGCATATGTACACTGACAGTGTACCTTAAGGTTTCCCTCAACTAAACTGACAGCATATATGGTCATGCAGCCTCAGCAAGGACTAAATTAGTTATTGTAGGAGTTTGTGCTTTTGGCTTTGGACTCTCTCCTTTTTTCCCCACTACATCCCTTTTTTTTCAGGGAAGACAACAGATACATCTTCTTATCCAGGTTGAGTACAAATCCAGCAGCCCTGAGAAGCCCTTGAAGAGAAGCTGGTATAATGATGGGCTGCATCCCCATTACTGAACTTTATTTACTAGTGCCTGACCATTAGTCTAAACAGTTGAGAAACCAATGGAAACTGAGACTCAGAAATCTAACAAAAAAGAGGAAGGTTCTTATTCCCTAAACCTGAACTGATTCCAAAATACATTAAGCACTCACCAGTCTTAATACTTGAATTACAGGATCCTGGAGATCTTTAAATTGAGGTTTTGGGGTTTTCTAAAAATCAGTTTGGATGGACTGAATTAAACTGAGAGGTCAGGGTTCTTTTCGTGCTGAGTATTCAATCCTTTTGCCCTGTGTGATGGTACAACTCAGCCTTAAGATCAAATGTAATACAGAACGTGGTAGGAATCTTTACATGGTGAAGGTTTAAAGGGTATCTAATATTGTTTTTCCTAACAGTGGACAGACAACTCTATTTTCAAGACAGTCATGCTTTCTACCAGTTCTCAGCGGATGAATGTACCTACCTCTTCTGCGAATTTGAGAAAGAGGAAGCATGGAAGAATGGAGTAAAGCTCCTACTTCAACTACTGCCACTGTCTCCTCCCAGGATTGACATGTGCAATCTGTAAGTGTGCATTTACAGCTGTTTGCAACTTCTACTGACTATTTTATAGCTGTCTGACCTAATAATGACACTGTTTACCCCCAAATCACCTTGCAAATGAGACAGCTTTCTTTTGGTGAAATCTTGTAGGGACGTGCTTTTCATCTGAGAAGGTCAGTATGGGTAGAAAAATACAGGGACTTGACTAGGGGTTTTGGACATATTACAGTTATTGGGCTCTAGCTTGCTATATTACCTGGGCATGTGATTTTTTTTTTTGGCCTCCTCTTACATTTGGAGGTTTGGCATGAATTTGGCAGCAGGGATGCTCTGGTGCTGATTGACTAGCACATCAGATGCCCTTGTGATGTGTCAGGATCAGCTTTCAGATGGATTGACAAGATGGGATGTTATACTCTCTGTGCTCATGTGTTTGCACTCTAAGGTTGCCTGTTTAGAGTGGCTAGAAGGAAAACATAGTTATTTGTTCCACAGTGAGAGGCCAAAATAGAGGAGAAAGTGAGAGCTCTGGAGGCTCATGACCATTTATGCTTTAGTAAATCTGAAGGAGTTGGCCTGGACAGACGAGTTAAATTCTTTCATTGTCCCTAGCATGATGATCCTCAAACTCAATACTTTGGAGAATTATTACTCTGGCAGTACTATAATTTATTTATTCTCTTTGATGCCAAAGACAAAACTTTCTTTTGAGTACTTTCCTTCTCTGTATATTAGCTTTTAAAAATGCTCATTCTCAAAGATGAATGTCCTGAAGAAATATTTTAAAGGAGCACAAAGTCCAAAGACCCTGTAAGCTGTCTCAAGCCCAGATTCTTAAATTCAGACATGTTGACCTGGTAGAAAAAAAACTCAGTAATTTCTCTACATGGTTCAGGGCAGAAACCTGATTCCTTTCCCTGCTGCTGACGGCCCTCAATATTTGCAATCAAATATTGGCAGTTCTGGAGTGGAGCTTCCCTTCAAAATGCATTTATTTGGTCAGCTTGAGTGAGTGTAGGCAAGTGACAAGAACCACAAGCTGGCTAGAGCAGCAGGACTGAATATGATCTTCTAAGCAGCTGACTCACGTGGGAGAAAACCTTTGAATATTTTTGTAAATAAAAATTCTTATCTTCCAGCCACTTCTGGTGCTAAAGAGTTTGTCTGTCCCTTACATATCAGAGTATTTTGATCTTGATTTTAGTGGGAATTGGGATTTTTCTCATCGCTGTAAATCAGACCACTTTTCATGGTTTGTGTCTACTCGTTCAAAGGGTTTGAATCAAAAGGACAAAACAGATCATATTGATGTGTTAGTGAAGGATGCCGGGTAGGAAAATGGATTGAAGGCTTTTTAGGTTCAAGTTTACAGTCTGCTTTGCAGTTTTATCATTTCAGTGCAACTGTCATTTCCAGTGGAAGATGATCCCTGTCACATGAATTGAACAATTATTCATTAATGTACATTTCCAGCTCCTTGCTGCTCCCATTATTCAAATTTGAGTTGAAGCTGGATTCCTTTTGGGAATATTTTCACTGAAAAATTGTTTTCTGGAGCTTTTACCTGTCAGATTGTGAGGGTGCTTTTTGAGAAAGTATATGTTGTAGGAATTGAATTTTAAACAATGGTATACCCTCGAGGGAATGTGATATTAAACCAGAAGGAGACTTTCCCAGGTTCAAAATTCTTCATGCTTGATGCAAATAATAAAATGCTAAAACACAGTCAGAAAGGGAATAGGTGTGATAAAATGTTTGTTAAAGTTGTCTGACCTGGTTAAATAAAGCCATATACTCCTTTTCATGAGGAAAGAGGACAATTCTAAAAACCTTTCCCTTCAGGGTTTGTCTTTTCTTGAATATATAAGATGCCTTGCATGCCATTAGAAGCATAGGATTTTTTAATAATTTAATATTTTTGTACTCATTTTTCTGTCTTAGCTTTTCTCATAGTCTTTTTTGACTGCATTAACTCTATATGTACATAGGGATAGAGAAATCCTTACTTCATTTATCCTGTTCCCTGCTTTTGATGAGATCAGAGGCAACTGCCTGTTTGTGCGCCAGAAGAGAACATTGGATGTCTCCTGGTGGTCCCAGGGGCCAGATGGTCTCTGTCTCCTCTGCAGCTGTGGGCAGCAGCCTTGTGCTTGCCTGGGCTGCTGGGTGCATCACTGGGTCTCTGGAGTGCCATGGTTCTGCTCTCCCAGAAGGAGTCTGAACACCTGAGCAGGCAGTAGCAGCTCTGGGGACTTCCTTCAGCAGCTGTTCTGGAAACCCTGTTAAATAAACAGAGCTCAGATTTTACTTGCTGTACGGATTTTTGATGGACCTGTATTTGTTCCTGGTCAGTTTTAGTGGTATTACCAAATTACTGTAGGAAACTCTACATGAAAATACTGTTTTGAAGCCTGAGATGTGCTTATGATTCCTGAATAAATGCTCCCTGTTGGTCTTGGTGGAAATTCCTTACATTTAACATAACATTGGTGGGAATTCACCATGGAAGACAAGTCAGGACATAGCAGATTTTCAGCAGCTCACCCTAATCTGAAGGCTAATGTTGTGTGTATTCCACAGGATTCAGACCCTGTAAATGTTGTCAAATTAGATTGGACAAAGGAAGAGGCTTCTTGGGGTCATTAAACACTCAGTGTTAATCACAATCATTCTACTTGAGTAGAAAACAAGTGAATATTTCAATAGCCTGGGAACAAAAAATCTGAATTGAAAGCTGTGCCATGGACTCCCTTACAACCTTGAGCAATCACTTAGGATCTCATTCAGTGCCTTCTCAATTCTTTTCCTGTTACTGCAATGGTGTTTAATCCTTGTATGCTTCTATTTCCTTCTTTGCAAATGAGAGTGTTTATAACAACTCCCAGAACCACTGATAGACTCAGTGAACATTTCAAGAATGCACTCAGTACCTGAGACTCTCGAAATGTATCCCATAATACTTTTAAAAATTATTGAAAGATGTGTTAGCAGAGGTTTTTTTCTTAATCTTACATTTTTTTTTTATTTTCAGGAGTGTTGCACTATATTCTCTGTCTTCTGTCCTGAAACAAGTTGATATTGATTTATTTTATGGATACCAGAAAAGTAACCATTTTTAAACGTAGTTTGGTTTTAATGCTAATAGCCAGGATGGGATATTGATTTAGTTACTGCCTTATGGAGTTCCAGGAAAGCTTTTGCTGAACACAAGCAGCTCTCAGGTATTCTATGGAAACTGAGTTGCCTGCTTGCAGATCTAGGACAAGCACCCTGCATCTCGCTATGCTTAGCAGACTGAGCCCACAGATCCCTGAACTGTATAAGCATTAATTTGCCTGGGCTTTGTAGCTCCTCTTTGGTGCCAGACTCACTGGGTCCTAGCTGTCCAGTTTTAAAAAAATTAGGGTGATAACTGTTGTTTTTGTCCTAACATGTGTCATAAGGGTGTCATAATATACCCTTCCTCTCTGATTCTGAAGAGCTGACTAATTTTTAGTGTGTGCATGGTTTCAAAAGTATTTGATGCTCATATGCAGATGAATACTGGGAGTATTTTTAAATGGAAAATGAAGTGAAAAAGGTCCAAGAAGGAACTAGCTATGCTATTTGCTGTTCTGGGTTTATAGATTGCATCTGTGGCTGTGTCTACTGAGCTGCTATCTTCTGTCTTCAGTTTAGAAGAATCAGGTCCTAGCCTGGTTCTGAGAGATCAGAAGAGAATAGATGTGTAGAGAAACATCTGAAGAGTTCAGTTATTTTAATCTCAAATTATAAAGAGAAAACTTGTATAAATCAGTCTTTGTAAATGAAAATGCATTCATTTATTTCTTTTGGGCTGTTTATAACACTTAAAAAGTTAAATCAGATTTTCTTTGAATAGGAAAGGCGGTTGTGAAAATAATTGTGATTTTAATCTGAATTACCATTTTGGTCTGAATTTGCTTGCCCCAAAATGAATGCATGTGTAATACTGTGCTTTCTGACCTTAATTTTTTAATCAGGGAATGAAATTTCATGGGATGTAAGAACCACAATATACCAGCTGCATATTCCAGATGTGTTGCCAGCCCTCTCCCTAAGGACATCAAGGCATATAAGCAATTAAATAATTCAGTCAAAGACAGAAGCTTCTGTTAATACCTGGGATTTATGTTTATTACAGCAGCTGCAGTTTTGTGTATCTTTTCAGCTTGCTGGCATGCTTCTTGAATAACATGAAAAGTAAAGATCTCAAGGGCATTTTCTTTCACTTCTTCCTATAGTTATAACCCTATCGTATTGCTGCAACGCTTCTGATTGTCAATAAAGCTTCTGAAAGGCTTACAGAGATTTTAGTGATGGGAATTAGACTGTTTTAATGAAAAACACAGTCTTACCCTGTACTGTCCACTTTTGTGTGGCTATTTCCACGTGGACCAGACTTCTGGGACAGTTTCTAGGAGGGTTGTACCTTCTCTGCCTCACTTTTGAGAAGAAACATTTAAGTCTTTTTCTTGCAAGTTACTGTCAAGACAAGCTACTATTGTTCTCAGCCATTGCTTTAGTTTGGTTATTTATGGCTTCTTAAACGTATTATTTTCACTTTCAGTTATTTTTGCTGAATATTGAATTTCACACGTCACAGAATTATTTTGATGTTATCAGTTTTCATCTACATGAAGTTGTATTCCACAGGTGCTGCTCCACACCTTAGCAAAACTGGGTGGTGGGCAGGTGGAAAACTCTTTGCTCTGTTTATAGAATATGTTTTTAGCCAAGCAAAAGGTGCAGTCAGATAAGCAACTCTGATCTAAGGGGTCCTGCATTCTTCACTTCATCATCATATTTTTATAGCTGAAGAATTCTCTCACTGCTTCACGTTGGCCGGATCAAAAGAGTTCTTGACAGCCAGGGACAAAGGATGTACTCTGTCATTACTGACATGATTAATTATTGTCGTGTTGCAGTCCACATTTTGATGTGGAATCTCAAAGGCCCTTTTACATTACTGCCTGTGGCTACACAGTTCCTTACTTTCCAGGAATCAAAAGACGTTGAAACAGAATGAAAGAAATAATAAAATCTTATTTTTATTTTTTTAAGGCCTGATCAAAAAATAGAAGATACAGCAGAAACCAATGCTGAAATTCTTGCTCGGCTCACTTCTGCGGTAAGGTCATTGCATCAAAGTTGAACTGATCATGTTTGAAATATTGTCATGTTTTGGATCCTTTCAAGTTAAAGACTTAGTCTATGTGAACAGATGTTTCTATATGAAGACTGTTTTTTTAGGCTCTGGAAAGGGAAAGTTTTACTCAGGTCTTAGTGTACAGTTCCAAAGCTATTAAAATCAACCCAAGCAAGGAGCGCAGCAGCCTGCTCTTGTGGTAGATGCTATTCATGGCCCAGAAAATACCAGCCTGGAGGACCAAGGTGACTGTTGTGTGATGTGCTTTACTCTCAGACCCTCTTGGTCAAGTGTACATCGATGGGAGGCAAAGGGAGAGAAAAATCTTCAGGAGCTCTTGTGTAGATTATTACAAACTTCTGAGGAGATGCACCTGGGAAACCTGAGCTTCCCAGCTATGTTTAGCCCCAGTAAACTTCACCATAACAAACAATAGCTTATTCTGTCTGTGTTGCACTTTGGTGCATCTTGTTTATCTTGTGAGATCACTGTCCTAAGCAGACAGACAGGACTTCAGAAAGTTGAGCTAGACTGACTCAATTTAATGTAACCTGTATGGCAGCACACAGTGCACCCTGAGAAAATTAGCAAGAAATGCAACACTGGGAGGAATGGTTAGTCACCATCCCTGGAGGCATTTCAAAGATATGTGGATGTGGCACTTGGGGACATGGTTTAGTGTGGACTTGGCTGTGCTGGGTTAACTGCTGCACTTGATGATCTTACAGGTCTTTTCCAACCAAAATAATTCTATGATTCTATGGTTGGGCTGCCACTTACAGGGACTTTGGCAGTCTGGAGGGAGATGGGCCAAGTTATTAAAGGGCAATGCAATATCCTGCATCTGGGAGAAATAACTTCATGATTCGTTACAGACTGGGGGTTGACTGAAAAGCAGCTTTGCAGGAAAGGACCTGGGGGTCCTGGTAGACAGCAGGTTGAACCAGAAACATGCCCTTGTGGCAACAAAATTAGGTGCTTCCTGAGCTGCATTGGTAAGAGCATTGTCCTTAGGCTAAGGCAGGTGATCATTTCCCTCTCCTCAGCACTGGTGTGCCAGATGTGGAGTGTTGGGTCCAGTTCTGAACTCTCAGTACAAGGGATATGGAAATCCTGGAGTGTATGTGAATGACCACATAGATGGTTGGGGAGTAGAGTACTTGACTTACAAGGAGAGTCTGACGGAAGTGCGGGGGAATTTGGAGAACAGAAGGCTATGGGAGGACCTCACTGATGTGTACCAATGCCTGATGGACAGGCTCTAGTTGGCTATGATTTTCAGAAGACGTTTGGATCAGATGATCTCCAGAGGTGCTTTCCTGCCTCTGCCACTCTGTGGCTGTAAAGTTCTGTGAACACAGCACCCAATTAATGGTATCATCAAAACATGGAACTAGTGTTAGTTCTGTTTTTGGCATGGGAGGAAGTACAGAGACAAAAACGAAGCAAGCAAGGTAAAATTTTTATGAAAAAGGCATGAGGATAAGAGCTATTTTTAAGAAAAATAAGTAAAGTGTTGTCTTGAAATTGCTGGTAAATTGAAGGAAAGGAGAATTTTTTGCTGTCTTTTGTAAAGACAAATATCTTTACAGAAGACATTTCATGATGTGTTTGGAAAGCCAGTGATTCTGTAAATTCAGCTTTATGCAAGAATATTTTAAAATGTATGACATAAGCAAATGCTGTGTTTTAAATGTCTTTTTTTATTGTCTCAATATTCAAGTTCCTTGTTTTCTCTACTTTTTTTCTTAACTGAAAATGAAAGGTGAACTCAGAACTTCAATAACCTCCGTTTTCCTTACCATATAGAGCAAAAATAGAAAACTGTGAAAAACTTTCTGCCAAGTTATATTTTTTTCAAAAACTTGCAAAACACCAACTCTATAAAACACTGCCAATATTCCTCAAAAGCTTTGCCTATCAAAAATAGGATAATCAGAGGGGTTGCCAGTTAAAAAAAGGGACACACAACAAAACAAAGCGACCTTTTGAGTTTAAGAACTGGATCTAGCAGTTGCTGGATGCACTTGAGTAACATGCATATCCTTAAACACCTAATTGACAGTGAGTTCAGAGTATTTCACATCTGCAAGATCAAACCTGTGAACTACATCCTGAGTCATCCCAGCAGTAGGGTACATAGACAGGCTTTTCTTAAATGAACAGGTTTTTTACTGTAGCTAACTAGCTAAAGAAAAATTAGGCAGTTCCATCTCCAGATGGCCTGAGACCCATCTATTGCCATGGTGATGTCATGAGTCTGATCTTTTCTCCTGCATTTTCTGATTTTCCACAGAACTTTGTAGAGCCTCTGTAATGATTTTCTAGTCTACCCCTGGGGAAAAGCACAAGACCAGAGCAGAATCCTCCAAATTTTAACATCAGTATATGAACTTTTCCTGTTTATCCCTCCAGAATATTGCTTTTCCTCAATACAGTAGATTGGGATCTAAAATACTCACTGCAACCTTATGGAAAGTCTTTTTAATGCCCAGAAGAATTTAAAACCTCAGATCACACCATTCAACAGAGGTCTGGACTATCCGGTATCTAGGTTATCTTTTTTTTTTTGTAAGCAGCAGCTGGAAACTGAAAGTGAAGTTATTAGCTATAACTGGAAATGTGTTCACACTGGCTTTTTGCCTCACTGAATGTTTATGTATTTTGTACAAAATTAAACCATTCTTCTTTGAAGAATTCATAATTAAAAATCCTGCTCATGATACTCTCCACACCAGTATCTCAGAAATGTGAAAAAATCCACAAAATCATCCCTAATTCCAACCCAGCATTAAAGCAGTCGAAGATTAGAGTTGACTTTTTGATTGGAGATGCAAATCCTACCACTGTCTCTTCTACTTTTCTTTTTGCTTTTCATGGAACAAAACGTTTTTTTGGGTCAGAAGAAAGTTTCTGTGTCAGCTTTTTTTTCAGGGGATTCCATTCCAAATTTTCAAACCTACACAGATTGTGAGGATACAACCCAAGAAACATTGGAGGAATCCATGTGCCTAAAATATCAATCCCTCTTTTAACCTATCACATTATGTGCTCCATTACATGAGGCACCAACAAAACCATCAAACTTAAATTTTAAAGGCAAGCAGTGCAAAATTTGCAAGCAGTGAAAAATGCCATTAGAAATACACTTGCATCAGGTAATCTTTTTGGTCATGAATTTTTTAAAAAATGCAATGATTACTCATGGGTTTAAAAAAGCATTCCAGGCTGTCATGCATCCCATGTCACGTCCCAAAGAGGAGGGTTCATGTTCAGGGTTTTGTGTGCTGAAAGCAGAACACAATGGGATAGCTACGAGTGTTTCCACTGCAAAGCTTTTTTACCTTACCTTGTGATAAAACAGCAGGTAATATCAGGATGTTAATGAGGTGTATCTGGGAAATAGTTTTCTGGTACTTTAAGTCATCAGCCAATATTACTTTTATTTAGAGCCCATCAAACTGTCAAAACTTGAGATGCAAAAATGTGAACTAGACTCTTCCTGTTTTTCAAAACCCTGCTGTTTAGAGCCTTCTGTTGCAGGACTTCATTTTGAGGATCTGTAAGGAGTGGCACTTTGTCTCTGGATTTGAAGTCCTACTTGACACAACTGTATCTAGAATACTGTCTCACAAAAAACCACTATGGGCAGAAAAAAAGAGAAAGGAAAAAAGTAGAGGTGGTATGCACTGTCTGCTAGATGCACAGCTATGTCCACTATGACAAAATGATAAATTTGTGATAAAAGAAGAGCAGTAGTTGTCATTTCCTTTTCAAAATTCTCTATTCTTTGAAGACAAGACTCACCATAGGAATGAGCCATTTGTACTTAAGCAGAAGTATGCCTGGGTATCACTTTCTAGGCACACTCTTCTATATTGCAAAAAGGAAACTGATTGAGATGTAGTAACATGCCAACTACCCCCTCAAAATGTTCTCTTTCAGACTTTCATAATATTTCTGTAAATATTGTGTGATGAATTGGCCTTTAAACTGAATCAGTTTTGACATCTGCAGTGCTACTCAAATGGGACACTGTTTGGATAGTGCTAGCTTTGTAGCAACAAGTATATGTATGTATAAAACATTTTTTTTAATTTAATATGTCAATATGGTAGGCATAGTGCTTGTTTATGTGTTTTATTTTGTGTCTGCATTATTATCTTCAATGTGATGTGCAACTATCGATTTTGGCAAACAGGCAGTAAGTGAAGTCCTGTTAGGAAGAAGTATGATAATGGGTAGCATGTGTGCAGTGAGGAATGAGTGCTAGCCATGGATTTCCATTGGTGTCATGATGCAGAGGAGTTGCATGTCCAGCAGGGATGTCAAGTGCATTTTTGCTAAAATAGACAAAAGCATATAGACTATGAAATCTAGGGACACCAACCAAATCCAGAAGGATGCTCATCAGTATCAATTCTTTGTGATTGCAGTGAATCCTTTGAGAGGGAGCTCAGATTGTCATGATAGAACCCTTTGATGAAGGAACTTTTCCTTACTGTTAACAACAGAGAAACATATTTTCCTCCTGCTTTATCTGAAGGGTTTTGCTCACGTTAAGTAAAATACCAGCTGCATTCCTGGTCAGCAGCAAACTATGAGATATTTAACTTGACATAGACAAAATATACAAATCCAGCCTTTTAATTACCTGTGATTTTAGCACTATCTCTCAAACCTAAAAGGTGCCACCTTATAAGCAAAATTAACACTGCAAATACAACTGCAGGATCCCACAGTGCTGCCTGTTCTTCTGACAAGATGGGGTTTTCTGTGCAGCCATGGAGAGATTTACATTTCTTGAATGTTTGATAGGGTTAAGTGATACATTTGCAATTGTTTCAGGTTATAGTGTCTCTTAAGGATAATCTTAGGATAATGTATTTATTGCATGCTAAAAGATAAAGATGAGACATCAGTGAAATGCTTCTTACTGTCAGTAACATGTGACAATAGACCAGAATTGAGGCATCAACATGAGTACCTCCTTCTCAGTTTAATGAAGGAAGAGGGTCCAAGAAGTGTAGCCATGAAAAGTCATGGTGTTGTTATTCAGAAACAACTTGGGCTTTCATTGAAAATCCTGCTCTTTGCTAGTTAGCTTGCATGTGTTTTTATAATACTTGTGTATAGCAAATGCTGCAAGGAAGCACACGAGTTATTTTTCCACAGAATAACTGTTCTTTTCCATTTTACTTGACGTTTATGCTTACATTATCCATGATTAATATTTCTCCAGACATGGGAATGAGTGTACAGGAAGGAAGGAAGGGAAGGTAATACTGCCAGCTTGCACAATTGTGCTGGAAACAGGATGACATTTAAGAAAACCGTGGCACTGCCTTCATATTTTCCTGCTTGGAGTGGCAGAAAACTCCGTCCTTCTCAGTAGGGCAGCATCAAGGAAGAGAAAAGATCGTTTTCCCTTGCAAGGACAGCAAAAAAATCTTCTTGGTCCTTTGCCACAAAGGAAAGAAGGATGCAAGCAGAGGAAGGATGTGGCCTCTGGTATGACTGCCTTCTGCCACATGCAGAGTGTGCTGCTGGGTGGCTCCTGAGTATCTGACCAGTGGGTGCTGGAGTTACCACTGTACTGAGATGCCCTGAATGATTTTGTCTGTCTTTCTGCTCAGACCAGTATAGTGCTAACTATTCTTCTTTCACATTTTCAAACTTCTCTTCAGAGTCACAAGAGTGGGTTAGTTGTTAGTAATTGTATTGCTTGGGGAATCCTTTGTGGGCTTTGTGCCTTATGACTGAACCACATTGAGGATGATGTTTGGAATTTCATGTCTCACAGAAACTGCATGTCAAACCTCCCACTGCAGAATAGCCTTGAGCCTTGCTAGGTCTGTTAGACAAGATGGCTAGTGTGCACTTCTGGAGACTTTGTACAGAGAGGTGAGACAATCCCTAGAAAAAGTTCTAATGTGCCATATTTATTTTTTTTTAATACTGAAGACAAGCTGTCTTAGGAAAATTAGAGAAATTGGAAGGAGGTGAGAGATCTGTGAAGGAATCTGAGAACACCCATGGGGCAGAGGAAAGGAAGAATCGAGGTGTTTGCAGCAGAGAACATTTGGGGTGCTGTAGGCCAAGTGCAAGCAGGTGCAGTGGGACAGATGATAGCAGTGAAGAAGCAGGAAGCATAAGAACAATGTATAGAAAAAATGATAGAAAAATAAATTATATAAAAAGGAATAGACCTGTAGAGAGAATTGGATGTAGAGTTGAGCTGGCTAAAGAGAGAATAGCTGATCTATACAGAGAATATGAAGAATGCAGAGACAAGAGGATGAGGAAGGGAGCTGGTTAGCATGGCAGGGCTGTGTCACCATAAGCTAATGAGGGAGCCTGTAAAACAGAAAATAGCCCTGACTTCTGCATTTTCGTGTCAAGTGAAATTTTGGTGGTGAAATTCTCAGCCATGGTACTAGGGGAGGTTGTTTCCTCCTGGAAGATCCAAACGGTGAAGGTCAATTATACACACGAACCTTTGTCAAACCTCAGCATGAAGGACTTTCTTATTCTGAAGTCACACAATAAATCCAGCATTACAGTGTGCTCATCAGAGGCAAAACAAATATGTAACAAGGGAAGGGAGAAGATTCAAGTGTGTACTTGTGAAAGAGATATGCTGTGCAAATAAATTACAGGTCAGGCTACTGAATTGCCCACTCCCTGAGGAATGTGTGGTATTTACATGAAATTAAAGTCACAAAATTCCCAGCTGGAAAGAGGATAGATTTGCTAGGAAAACTGACTGTAGTTTCAAAACCAGGCATAGTTCCACATGCAGTTGATTGCTCCAAAATATTGATAGCTCTTATCTTACCAGCGTTGCATTTTGTTTTATTTGACTGTGCTAGGAACTATAACCATCCTTTTCTTTTCCTGATATTTTAGGTACAGAGAGAACTGGCTGCTGTCATTGCCTTGAAAGCAAGGAAGTCAGGTGAGTCAGGCTGAACTTCAGAGGGGTTTTGTAATGCTGTTCCCTTTTGTCATTTCTTGAAGTATCTGATTTGTCAGTACTGTCTTTTTAATATGGGGAAGGGAAGATAGTGATGGAGAATCTGTGTATACAGCACAATGCAATTACAGTTAAGCTTCTCTCCTTCCACCTCATTACATGTAATGACCTAGCTAATAAAATCAGTGTTATACTTGAACTTGTGTTTCTTTCTGGCCAAAATCACTATTTTCTCTAGGCTTGCGCTTTATTAAAAAAAAAAAAAAAAAAAAAAAAAAGCTGATATCTTCATTTGACTTACATTTAAGACAGGTAAGTTGGTAATTTTCCTTTTGTTCTTAATCATCCAGTATCTCATGCCATCATCTTTTCTGCCTTTTACTAGCCCAGACAGGTGTTCTTCTTACTGCTAAAGCAGAAGGACAACTTAATGCACAAAGGTACTCTTTCCTGTCTGTACTTTTGTATGGCTGGAGAGGCAAGCCTTTGATCAGGGCAGGAGCAAGGGAAAGGCAATTGGATAACTGGAAGTCTCTGACAGTAAAAGCACTCGCAGCAAATGCTGGTGCCACAGTGCAAAGGTGCTGAAGCCTGTGGCCATCTCAGCTCCATCAGGGTTAAAAAGCACAGGCTCTTTAGAAGGTGAAGTCTGCATTGCTGAGCTGGAGTGGAAGCAAGGAAGCTGTGTTTTCCAGGCACTGCACAGGAACCAACAGAACCTACTTGGCCACACCTGACTCTTTACAGGGTTAACTCTCTGGTGTCTTGGTGCAGTGTCTTCTGCACCAAGATGAGTGTATTTCTAAAGTAAAACAGAGGTGAAGTGGCCTTAAATTATTAGCATATTCCCAAAGCCATTGAGGTCTTTGAGTGCATTTTCACTGAGAATCTCTTGTGATTGTCAGTGATTTTTCTAGAAATCAAAGTCACAGATCTTGTACTTCTTGAGCTGTTTTCTGACTTGTTCATTGTGCTGCATCATAATATCTATCAGTCTGTCTGTGGCTTACAACCACAGCACAAAATCTACTACACACATGCACAACACACAGCATGGTACTGTAACCTGGAGGCACCAAGAAGATGTGGCTGGTGTACTTGCAAATATTTTCTTATGAAAATGTAAGTATTAAAAAAAAAAATTCTAGGCATAGCTCGATGCCATTTTTTCTGGAAATAGAAGTACTCATACCCACACTCATCTATAAATGTAAATCTGTAGAAAGTGAACACAAATGTGACTGTGAATTTAGACCTGAATTGCTTCTGTGTGGTAGCTTTGCTTCTGAAAGTGCTGTAGCATTTTGTGATGTCAACACCCCTCAGCTGCTTGCCCTTACCTGGTGTCACCCCAGTCCCACCTGACTTGTAATGGCTGAACATGGAAATGCTTCTGCTCTGGCTCAGTGCAGAGGAAAACAGGCTATTTTAAAGAAGCACCCAAGGTAATCTTTTGTTTTGCTGTTAAATGGGATGAGTATGGTGCCATGTACTTTTGCTTCTTGCCTATGGAGGTATAAGAAATCTCTCTGCTTCTAAGCAGTTTTGTCAGCAAATATTACTACAGCTACTAGCTATAATTAAGAAAGAGTTGTTATTAGCGTCTTATTTCCTTTTGGTGGATGGTTGCTTGAGTAGAAAATGGGATGGGCATTGGATTAGGAATGAGGTGCAAGAGAATAAAATCCAAAAGGAGACTATCTCTTGGAGTCTCCTTTTTACCGGTGTAATTGCAATCCTCAATGAACAGGTAGAAATATTTCAGTCAAAAAATCACAGCCTTAAAAAACCAAAGCTCCTTATAGAGCTTTGCAGCGCTGTCCAGCCTTTCCTAATACAGTAATGTAAACACTTAAAGTATCTGTTCAGATCTGAACAAGAGATAAGTCTTTAGTCAGTTTAACTAGTGCATGCTTGTCGTTGAAATTTGCATTTCTTTATGCCCCATCTTGGATGCCGGTAAAAAATGGGTGTATGATCAGGCATAACTGTAAGGTCTAATTTCAGTTAATGCCTTTAGTAAAGTAGGTGCAGAGTAAATTAGGGTGGTTGGTAATGCTCCTTTATTTTATTGCTGGTGGTTAAATTCACAGTGTAGCAGTTACTGTGAGCAATCAAGCTATGGTGTGCTGTGCCTGGTGAAGTGAAACACGTTTCAGAGAAAGTACTTCTGGAGCTGTAAGCCACAGCATCTTTCAAAGATATTGTTCCTCTAATCCTCTCCAAGACTCCACATAATTCCAGGAAATAAGCCACCAAAAAATCAGACAAAGAGTTTATTTTGGCTTGAAAAGAGTGGAACATGGCTTTTGGGCCAGCTGCCCTGGGTAGCTTCCAGGCTGGTGTGAATGGCGTGGGAGCCTGGCTCATCCACCCTGGGATTTATGAGTGGGGAGGGCAGGAGGTGGGCATGGTCCTAAGCTGCTGTCTGGAACCTGGCTGCAGAGGGTAATTGATTCATTAACCAATAGCTTTCCTAGAGATCAGCAGCTCCCCTCCCTACATCCGAAAAAAAAAAAAAAAAAAAAAAAAGGGACATTTTTGCCTGATGCAAGGACTATATAATGTGTTCCTGAAATAGTTTAATTTCTGGATGGGTCTCTGCCCTTGGAGAGACCCTTCACACTAATTTAATTGTACTAGAAAAACTGGCTGATTTACATTTTCGCATTATTTGTCTAGAGCTGCTGTAGTATGTTACGTTGCATGGAAAGCACTATACAAGCACATAAACACCACAGCTCCCTGTGCAAGAGGTGAAAAGGTTCCAAGTAGGAAGGTTTACTGTGTTTGGGGGGCAGGGAGGGCAAGTATTGCCTTAGGTTACCTGAATGAAACTATTTTCATTTAAATGGGGTTTGGGTTTGCTACCTAGTATATGTATGTGATAGGTAATAACTGCAACTATTACAGTTCTGGCTGTGGCAGAGATTTCCACTCTATCTGCTGACAAAAACCAAGGTAGAGACCTGAGCCTGCTGTGGGGTAGGGCACAGTATCAAATTCTTGCTACTACAGGATCTGACTTGATGGAGAATGTCTGCTACCAGAAAATAAAAAGGCAGTAGGGTGTGGGGTAGAATGCCTTTCCCCAAGAGCTGTTCTTCTGTTTTTACTGTGGTGTAGAAGAATAGGAGAAATTCATAAAACTGGCAGATGCTGAAAGAAAAATGAAGAATCTGAAAAATTAAAAACTTCTGTGCTGTGGGAAAAAAGCTCTGTTTTCATATTCCAGATGTGCATTGCAAGTATACCACCCCAATAACAGGGCATATGCTGACAGAGACATGTTTGAGAGCCTTCATGCAGAGGGAGCTCAGCACTTCTAGTTTCTTTGCAAATATAACTAAACCAGGGTAAAATAAGTGTCTGTAATTCAGAAGTGTTGATGGACCTCGGTAACACTGTTGACTTGAAATCACATTTATATTTCATTAGAATAAAGCTGTCGTGATAAAGGTGACCTAGGAGGGGGAAAGGAGCTTGTGCACTTCTCTGTGGCTTATAAAAATGCATTGAAATTATTCTTGCCTAACCTCAGAAATAAATAGAATAATGCTGTCTTCTGTGTTTGGTAAAAGGTCTTGGGGAAGCAAGTAACTGCAGCAGAAGGGAACCTTTTCTTTAATTGTAGGCACTTGGCATTAAATTGTTTGGTTTATTTATACCTTGCTGACTTCTGATAGCTTCTGCAAATGTGCTGAAACGTAACATAAATGCAGCCTCCCGTCTGAAGGTTTACAAGGGTTGGCATTTATCTCAATTGCTTGTCGTGGCTCATGACATGTTTCTTATGTGTTAGGGGTGGTAGCTAAAACAAGGATAAAAAGCAGCAAATAGCCTGAGGCTGTAGGCTTTAGCTGGTGGCAAAGCTACACGGGTACATGTGAACTGATCAAAACCTGTCAGGTAGATGCTTTGTACTGGTGTTAATCCCGTCCACAAACAAGATGCCTTGCATTCTGTGCAAACTGAGCTGCACCCCATGGCATCACCCAGCAAATCCCCTTATAGAAAGAGGAATTTCTGTAACTTTATTCGTGCAAAGGATCAATTGATAAGAGCATGGCCCTTGTCTTTGTGTTTATGAATACAGGGGCTAATTAAGATAATAGCTGACAGGGTATGGATGAGGTAGGAAGATGGTGACTCAGCTTCCCCTCAGGCACTGCATGAGCAGTGGCAGGTCTGTGGGTGCATTTCCCTCCCACTGTGAAAGGCAGGGCAGCCACAAATGCCCTAGAACTTGTTTGTGGTTTTTCTTCCCCTGCTGAATGATACTTAGGTTTCCACTATATAATTAGATACATTTTAGCCACGCCGCTCTTGAATTGGCAAGCTCTGTTGATTTTTTACTATGTCATTTACATTTTATTTCTAATAATGTGTAATAATTTATAATAATATGGTGTTTGCAATGTATTAACTCCATATTTGAGACCTTCTGGATTGCCTCCACCCTATTCTTACATATATGGTATGCATAGCCACCCTTCCCCTTCTCTTTTGTATTGCTTCTGTCAGAACCTAACTGCCTATGTGATTTGCTCTGTATTTTTATTTTAGTGCAGACGATTCAATACGAAGCAGTCACTGGGGCTTGAGCTTTGCCGACATGAATGAAAAGCAAGCTGTGAACAGCTATTCCTTTTCCCAGGCACTGCAGCACCTCTACAGAGCTGCTGTCAGAGCTGATTGCGTGACTCGACTCCAACACACTCCAGGCAATGTCAGCCCGGTTAAACACATGAGAACAGTCAGGCTGGGTCAGGTTAAAAGTCCATCCGGCTGCGCTCCTACCGTCAGTGATGAGTAGGGGATGCTTAGAGGAGGGAAACAGAGCAAGTGCAGTCTTTCTGGTGTACATACTCAGAATCTGCCAGCCTGTGATAGAGGGATTTTGCTGTACCCACACTGCTGTGGTAGGTAATCCTTGCTGGACCTTTTCTCCATTAATTTATCAAATTGCTTTTTAAGCCTGCTTGTACTCCTGACCTTCATCATCTCTTATGGCAGCAAGTCTCACAATTCACATGTGTAGTATCTTAAAACATCTTTTTCCTTGTTTGCTTTAAATGCATTCCCCATGACCCTCAGCTCTTTGCTGACAGACAGTGGTGAATAATCCATTCCCTATTTGTCATTACACTATTCAGGATTTTGTGCACATCTGTCTTACCCCTGTGAGTTGTCTCATTTCCCAGCTGCACCACTACTCATTCTTCATACCAAATCTCTTCCATTAAGTCTGATTATCTTTGCTACATCTATTGTATTACTTTTGGGATGGGACAGCCAGAGCAGCATACAGTATAGCAGCAACATGTGCTAGAGTTGACACAAAGTGAGGGTGGCAGCTTCTTATCGGGGTGGAGAAGTGGAGGTGTGTGGGAAGGAGCCCAGTAAAAGACACTTTTGGCAGCATTAAGCTGTTTTATCAGCTTAGTTAACTCAGGAAACTGCATCTTTATCTTTCAGCCCATTTCCTCAAGTAGTACAGATCCTTGGGAGACTTCTCAGTAAATTTATTCTACAATAATTAGCAAAAGTTTTGTCATATGGTGCTAACTGAAAGTCCTGTGCTGTGTTATTCCTTTTATTCACCTGTAGAAGTGTTGTTACACGGAAAATGAAAATCATTGTAAATTTTAGTTAGATTTGCATACACACTTGAAAAATGATGTAACAAATACATGATCAAAGGTCATTCAAGAATGCAGTAGTTCACCATTGTCTGTAAATGTCAAACATATTAAGTACTATTGAATTACGTGTTTCATAAACAACCAGGTATCCAATATCTTTGGAGTAAAATGTCCTTGGTTTGTTACCACTTATGCCACTGAAAAAGGGCGTAATGAAGTATGCAAAAACTTAGTCCTATTTACAGAATAAAGTGACAGCCCTGTGCCAGAGAGCTGTGCATTTTCCCTTGTGAAAAAATGGAGAAAGTTTGAAGGGTGGGAAAAGGGTACATCCGTAGGATCTTACTGCTTTTCTGTTCTCTTCATATCTCTTTTCAATAGGTTTTCTTACTTAAATAGTATCTCATTTCATTACAACTCCTGGTCCCTCCAAGCACTGAATTGTTTAAAGCAAGGGCTGAAATTGGTAAACTGTGTGGAATGAGAGTTCTTCTGCAAATTCTTCGGCGAATGCTACTTATAGGATTCACCCTGGAGAAATGGCCACTTACAGTGAAGGTGCAGGACTGTTGTGCTTCTGTTAGGTCATGGTGACTGTGTCTTTACTTTTCCCCTGCCCACTCAGATGTAATTCAAAATAAAAGCTTTGCCTGAAAACATAGCTAGCAATATTTCAAAAGGTTACACTGTACTTTAAGGTCTATGATTTCAGGTCTTGAAGTAAGGGAGGTGGCCTTGGTTTGTTCAGCCTAGAGGAGAGGACACTGAGGGACACCTGGCCGTGGTCCCTCATGAGGGGAAGCAGAGGGGCAGCACTGATCTCTTCACTCTGGTGACAGGTGACAGGACTCAAGGAAATGCCATTAAGCTGAGTAAGGGGAGGTTTAGTTTGGGTATCAGGAAAAGGCTCTTCACTCAGAGGGTGCTTGGGCACTGGAACAGGCTCCCCAGGGAAGTGGTCAGGGCACCAGGTCTTTCTGAGTTCAAGAAGCTTTGGGGCAATGCTCTCAGGCACATGGTGTGATTCTTGGGGTGTCCTGCTCGGGAATGATCCTGATGGGTCCCTTCTAACTCAGCATAATTTATGATTCTATGATTCTAGTCGTGTTTACTTCTTTAAGCAATGTTTTTAAAACATTTCATGGCCTATTGAAGGGAATCCCTACCCCTAGGGACCAATGGGGTTTACAATGATGTATTGCATCTCATGGGATTCTTCCATTATTCCTGAGATCAAGCTGCTGTCAGAAAAAGACAGCATTTCCAAAGGGCAAGGTCAGACCCCTTCTAGCCCTGGGCAGTGATGCTCATTTGTGCCCACCCTGGGTGATGCTGGGGGTGGGAAAGGCCCTGGAGAACATCAGTGAAAGCACTACACAGTAACTCTTACCAGCTGTTGTGCATTCAACAGATGATATAAAGCAGAATGGACTCAAGCTTGGAAAAAGAAGGAAAAGAGTGCTCTGCTAGGAATTGTGGTGAGAGGGATGTTGGCATTTTATGGTTTTGTTTTGGCAGTTGTTGTAGAACCTTGAGCATAGCTTTTTCTGTGTGATCTAAGGCACTCACATAGAAGGAATCAGCAATGCAGAGTAGCTGTGTAGGGGAAAGGTATTTTGCACATGCACAAAAAGAGCACAGTAAGGTTGGAAAGACAGCAGTTGAACAAAAAACAACCCCCAGGTGAATGTTTTGTTTACTGAGGCTTTGGGGGAGGCATTTACAATGAGTTCACAGAATTTATTTATTCAGACTCCTCTTTGTTTCCTGCTCCTTTCCTGGCCACGCCTGGGGGATGTTTCCATGGCATACAGAGCAGTGTTTCACTTTGCACCAGCCTGCTCAGCAACAGTCCATACCTCCGTGTTTGATCTGTTCCCAGGAACCATTCTCCCATCATGTAATGGGCTCTTTCTTCTCCAGCCGTCCATCATCTTGTTTCAGACAACACAGTTACAGAAACATTTACTACCACATGATTTTTTTTTTTTAATTTTAAATATCATGCACATGAGAACTAATATCTACAATTACTGGATAAAATTTAAAACTTTCTGCATTCAAGCATCAAATGGTTCCCCTTGAGCTGTGATTGGTACAAACCCCCTTGCATATGTCAGTTCCTGTAATAATCCCACAGCATCTTCATGTGATTTTTCACTTTTTTTTTCTCCTTGATAATAAATATGACTTTGCATGGTCACAAAGTGAGTATACAATGTGACTTTATTTTCTGCATGCATCACAAAGTTCGGGCATTGAAAACCAAATCTTCTCTGGCCACATGAATCAACAGTAGTTGTTTATCTATTAAAAAATTCCTGTCCCATTTAGCCAGAGGTGTTTTACAAGTTTTGTTGTTCTAATGCACCACTACCTTGCATGAAATATGGACCTTCAAAGCCAGATGAAAGACTACTTTGGTTCTTATAAATAAAAGAAACAGACTTTCCTAACAAAACCAATTGTACAATAATGTGAAATGACCATTATCGGGCTGAGCTGGGAAATATTGGTGGCTTTACTTGGTACACTCATTTTTAAATTTATAATGGCTATATAATTTAGGCAGATCTGAGCCACATTTAAGCTAAGGTTTGTCCTTCCTGTGGTCATTTAGAAGCAGTGGGAAGGAATGGTGCCTTAATGGTGATCAGCAAGACCAAATCTACATCTGCCAGCCTCCTTTCTTACCACAGTGGTTTGCTCTGTTTAGATTGCAGATACCTACCCTTGCTGTTATCTGTTCCTTTTGATAAACTCTGCAATGGGAGGAAATGCTCTTGCATCATTTTCTGGAATCCTGTTTCCTATTTGAGAAATGGCTTGTAGTGCTAGGACCCTTGGGAACTTCTTTTTCTGCGTGGGAACTAATCAGAGTAATGAGTACCCTCTGTGCAAATTCAATATTCGTTCTACTCCTGAGGTCGAGGAGAAGTTAATGACCATTTTTTAGGTACAGAAGTCTGTTATGAGACCAACATTGCGTTTCACACTTTTGTAATTGTAAAATAAAATTCTGGAGTAATTTATGTTATGTTGATTTAAACTACAAAGCATAAATATCATACCATCCCAGGTTAGGGTTTGAGAGAAAATGGCATCATTGCCAGTTGTGCAATAGTTCATTCACTGATTTACAGGTACCTTTATTCCATCTTGTGCCTCCCGTGCTTTGTACATACAGAGGTGCTGAACAGTGCTGTAAGCAGGAGTCTGTCTCTAATAATTTTTGCATTTTCTTTGTTTCTTTAATTAGCTGATTTACTCAGCTGATTGCACAGCTGTCTGGGCAACACCCCCCCAGGGGTCTGCCAACTGTTTCAGAGATATGTAATGTACTCAGTGAAGGGAAATCTGCATGATAATTTGCATGTATATGTGCAGAAATAGTGGGAAGGAATAAGAAAGCTCAAAGGCAATTTTTGTATTGCTAATAAAAGGAAACAAGTTAAGGATGAGCTTAAAAAGCTTTCTCTTTTCAGTAATTTCTGAGAAAAGATTACTTTTTCATGGTAAATAAGGAACTAATTCTCAGTTTGAAGGTTTTGTTCTTGGGATTATTGCTCTCTTACAAGCAGCTTTTGGGGATTTCAGAGATACTCAGAGGTTGTTAGTTTTCCCCTTTAGTTTGGAAACAGAACTTGGATGAGGATGTGGTCTGGTCCAAAATGGTCCCCAAATCCGAGGTTTGCAAAGCATTTACTGGCTGCTCATCTTCTTTTCCATTGCTCAGCACTAGTGCTCTACATAGCCTAGAGGATTTGCCTTTTAGTTTCCCCAGTAGTGTCAGTATAAGCTATTCATTTTTTTCCACTCTGATAAATTAATAAGCATCAGCAAACATTATAACACTGCCAAACAGCCCAGAGCTGCCATAGTAACCAACCTCTCTAGAGCTCACTGTATACCCTTCACAAAGAACAACAAGGAATATCACAGGTTCCATTGTTCAAAATAACAGTAAAGTTTTCAAAAATAATGAAATCAGCTTAGTTATGTGATTTAAAAAAAAAAATAGGAGTTTGTGGTTTTTTTAAGAGCTTCATGCCTACCACATGATTTGGAAAAAAAACCCAAAACAAACAAAACAAACAAACAACAAAAACAAACAACCAAAAAACAAACAAACAAACAAAACAAACCAAAAAACCCCCCAAAAATCCAGATGAGAAACAAACAGTCCTCTTAAAAATTTGGAATATAAGAAGAGTGCTGGAAGCTGTGAGGTTCTCAGCAGCTGACAATAAATCAAACAGTGCAGGCTGCTGGCAATTCTGGAGCCTTCCCCCTGGGAATATTCTTGCAGATTCCTGAGGTCTTTTTGGTTTGACAGGGACAAAAAAAAACAAACCCCAAAACAAACTCCCACAACAGACTATAACCATCCAGCAGGGGAGAGGGAGTGAAAGTCTGTCCTGTCAAATAGACGAAGTCCTTGTGTTCAGAAGTTGTCTCTTTAACTCTTCCAAGGTGGCAATGTGTCTCCTATCTGTAGATGGCACGTAGGTGCCTTTTACTTACTGGCTAGATAAAAGAGATTCATATATGAATTGTGATCACAGAGTACTGAAAAGACTGAAATCATACAAAGGGCAGACTCGTTTGATGTTCTAGGATGTTAGCAGGTTAAAGAACAACACTAAATAATAAATCAATGTCCGCATTTGAAATGAAGGAGCATCTCTGAGTACATAAGAGATGTAGCCTTAGGGCCGACCGAGCTTTGTCTGGCAAGCAGAGCTACCTCTGGAGCAGCTGTGGGGACAGTGCAGTCCCCATGCAGCCTGTGCAGCCCCAGGTGAGCCTGGCAGTGTTTGTTAGCTCAGCTGCTACTGAGGCCGTGCCTGGGGCAGCCTAGGGCAGAGCAGAACCGTGTCTGCTCAAGGTGGTTTATGGGCTCTTGTCCCCAAAAGTCAGGCGGTCCTGGCCCCAAAGATGGGTTTCACAGCAAGCTCAAGGGCTGCAGCTGGGGCTGTGTGGCACAAGGGCTCTGGCAGCAGCGTGACCTTGCCTGCTGGTGTCCTGTCCCCCTGCCTGGGTGCTCTGTTCTCAGCCAAGTCATCCAACCCAGCCAGGTTAGGAGTAATCCTTCACCAGTGCACAAATCCCAAATGCCTTACGGTAGCACAGAGGGGGAACAGTCAGTGCAAGGGATGTGGGACAGCCAGCAGTGATGGAGAGCTCAACTGGCTTCCTGGAGTGGCCATGTGGGTGCCACCCAGAGCGAGCTGCTTACAGATGTCCTTGCCTGTTGTTCAGCAGCCAAGTGGTTAACTGTGATGACAGTCCTTTCTTAAGCATTTAAATAATTAGCTTTCACCGTTCACACCCTATTAAGCCAAACGGAGGAAGTTCACACCTCTCCTGGTCTTATTGTTCCAGTCTGGCTGGCTGCAGCAGCAGAATGACGCTAGTGCCTTGGTTTGTGTTGAAAGGTTATCTTTGCAGCCAGAAGGGGTAGAAAGAAGAAATTTCATTTATAGAAAAGGAAGAAAGCACAATAAAGCAAAGCCTCTGGGAAGATTACAATGCTGTGGGTTCCAGGAGTTGCTTTATGTGTGGATTTTTTTTTAACTGTCCTTCCCACTTTCAGCTGGGCAAAAGATTCTGCTATATTGAGCAAGACTAAGCATTAAAATTAAATAACGTGCTTGTAATATTATGTGACTTTTAAAAATCTTACTCATCAAATGCAATTAATTTACCTTCAAGTGTGTGGCATGAAGAAGAGTGTGTCATGAAGGCACTGCTCTGTGGGTAACCTTGGCAGATTCTTCCACAGGCAAGAGAAGGTCTGTAGTGCTGCTGGTGTCTGTTGTCACCCTCACTGGATGCCAGCCTGTCTAGCTAGGGTGAGCCCTTTAGCATGTGTGTTGTTGGAAAGACAAATCCCTTCCAGTGCCTTGAATCTACACTGAACTTTGTGGCATGGCTGTAAAAGCAGAAGAGAGCACAGTTGGTTGGTTCCAGTGTGAGCAGTGGTTACCTTCCCTTTCCTTTCATACCCCCGTGTGATGGCTGGTTCTGCTGCAGTAGCAGGTACAAAAGGATTTATATTGGTTTCTTATTTCTTCTTATTTTTTTTTCTGCTGATTTAATGATCTGAAATTGAATTACTAAAGGACAAACCTCTCCCCCACAAGAGTTCTCTGTGTTAACATAAGTTTACAGAAGAATCTACTAGCAAAATCTCAGCTCTGCTCTCTGGGGGCACAAGCAACTGGGATCAGATGATGGCCCTTGTCATCCTTAAGAGACCTTAAAACATCAAAACCCTGAATTCCCTAGGCTAATTAGCAAATAGACGTATTTGAACTGCATATTAGCAAGCTAATGCTCATTTGACATCTTTTTCTTTCATTCATGGTGGCCTTTCCTCCAAAGGAGAAATGCTGCGGTAGAAAAGGGAATTGGTCACTCTACATTTTTTTGTATTTTTTTCCTGTCTCAGGTCTCCAGCCTGAACCCAAACATAACATTAGATAGATACTTATAGATCAGGGTAAACTAGCTTTGCCTTTCCCTGTTATTGCTGCTTTGTAAAACATGCTGGGATATCTGTGTCAGGGAGCAAAGCTGGATTTATGGTGGTGGAGAAGGAAACGTTTGGCTCAGCTCCAAAGTTCACAACTTTTTTTGTATGTACAAGTCCAGAATCAGCATTTGCCTGGGAAATGCTTCCCCATCCCACCCTAAGCTTCCGCTTGCTTTTCCTATGGTTGAATTTGCAATGTCAAATTTTAATATCAAAAAATAAATGGCCAGCTAACAGTCAGTAAGAAATTATCCTTGAATTCTTATATTTTGCAACAGAACTTGTATTGCATGCACAATAATCTATGAGAGCAGTGCCTGAGCCCATTCAAGGAGTGCCTGTGTGTTGTTATGGGGTTAGAAGGCATACAGTGTCTAAAAATACTGCAATCAATTTCTCACATGTATCTGATGGCCCCTGGTAACATAAATTTCTAAATATACCAGAATATTTTAAGAAATATGTGGGTTTTCTCTGTTTTATAGACAAAACACATAGTAACCTTTTCCTACAGAAATCAAGAAAATATAATTAGGGTTGTTGCTTGTCTGCGTGGCCACTTCAGCCTTCAAAGAACTGTGTTCTTGTGATGGGGAAAAAAGTATGAGATGGTGATTCCTTGAGTGTTGCTCCCTGGGTATAGTTCAGGGGTTCAGCTGTGGCTGGTTCTTATGGGTTTGGATAAGAGGCAGGGAGGACAAAAAAATCAAGTTTGTGATGGAAATTTCATGGAAAAGAGGCCAAATGCTCCTCTCCCAAGAGAGCTGCAAGAACGTCAGTGTGAGGTCTGGATTTTTTCTTCTTTCCTTTAAGAAAATATTTACTGCTGCTTTTCTACATTCCTTACACAGTCTAAACAACATTGAAGCCAAGGAGTACTGGGTCTGGATGATAAACTTATTCACGTTTTTTTAGAGTTGAGTTGTGAAATTGCTGATGAAAAACCTTTTTCTTTCTTTGTTTTTTAAGCCATTCACTTAGAGTACACTTCAACTGAGGCAATTTTCTTATCAACTTTAAAATTGCTCACGTTAAAATCATTCAACACTCAAGGATAACTGTATTCATTGGGGGTTGTGGACGTGCACCCTCTTTCTCTTTGCCTTTGTGCCAGGTAAGAGATCTCTCTGCCCTCAGTTCTGGGTGTTTGCTGCTTGCACTGTCTCCCTGGCCAGACAGCATCCACTCTCTAACCTGCCTGCCCAGCCAGGTCAGCCACAGGGGCTGCTCCCTGAATGTCTGCCTGTTCACTTTGGTTGAGGATGCTCTGGGGTGTTTGCCCTGGCACTGGGCAGGGAAGGGACACTTGTAATCGAGGCCTGTGACAAGAAGCCATTTGGCAGGCACTAACCTTTGCCCCTGGCACAGCTGTTTGTGGAGCGCCCGTCTGCTCAGGCCTGTGGAAAAGCTGGCTGGATCAATGTAAATCACTTAAACCTGGACACATGGTCTTGTTACTAGCAAGGTGCCACTCCTTTAAATGCCATGATTAATAGCTGGAGTCTGGGGGGATATTTTGCCCATGAGTGCCTACAGCAGATTGATTTTAGAAGAAATCAGGAAATTGAAAGGAGAATTGGGGAAATGTTTTGCTAATGCAGACTTAACAATTTGAGAAATTGCTCAAACGACCGATTTTTAGCATCTGTTAATGCCTTCTGGCATTGTGACATCCTTCTCTCAGGCAGGGAACAAATCGATGTCCTGAATGCTCTGTGTCTCCCACAGTGGCAGTGGGTAGAACAGGGTCATGCATGTGTGGGACTGTGCAAGAGGAGGAGGCAGCTCTTGGGGAGGAAGGCTGGGAGATGGGTTACACTGGAAGGTACTGCACAGAGCCCCCAGCCTGGCTGGATAAAGAAGTTGCCTTTAGAAACCCTGCCCTGCACTAGGAAAGCAGGGGTCACACACGGCTGCTCAGGCCATCCCTCTCATTACTGGGTCGTTGTGTTGTTCCTCTTCCAGGCTGAGGCAGAGATATGCCACAAAATCCCAAGGGTGTTTTGGTTTTGCCCAGCTTCAAAAATGCTGGGATCTAATGCCCACTATACGTGCTGTCTGTTGTGTGTCTGCAGCTATAGGCTGACCCCGTGTTTTCAGTGTTCACCTTGAATTTCAGAGGTTTGCTGGTAAAGTGATGCCTGCAAACCACATGGCAAAGATTTATGTCAGAACTCTGTTTTCCTTTGATAATGGAATTTAAAAGATCCTGTAATGGAATAAACGGTATTGACAGAATGAATTATTTCCCCTTTTATAATTACATTTTTATTACCTTTTTTTTTTGGTTTTTTTTGATAACTGTGGGGGAAGAAACACAATTATATCCTATATGGCATAGCAATATCAGCAGCAATCCTGCCATAAGAAAAAATAAATCCATACAATTTATTTTAGAGGTCAAGAACAGTCCAAAGTTACTTTTCTTCCAAGTTGCTAGATGCAGCCTAAACGTTAGGCTGCTTTTTGTCTGCAGCAGACCCAGAGCACCCATGCAGACAGAGCAAGCTGGACCTCATGGCTCACCTTAGGTGAATGAGCTTGGCCATGGTAACCTGGTTATGTCTGAAGATTCAGGCTGAGGGCTGAGGATAGCATGGGTGAGGATGCCTGGGGAAGGTTGTGCTGCTACCTGCCAGCCCTTCTCCTGCTCCTTTTGCTCACCGATCGAATTCTGAGCTGCGTCAGCTTGCAGACAGTTTTAAGGCAACACAGGACTGGTGATCCTTGTCTGAATACACTTTGCTGTGGGCTGTGGCTGTTCAGGTGCAGCCTGATGAGCAGCTCAGGTACACTGGGGTGAAGGAGAGAGGTGGTGGGCAGGAGGAAGCACACCAGCTCAGCCCTACCACCCATCCATCAAAGCCATGAGGTGTTTTTCAGGAAATAGATGTGACAGCTCTGCTGCTTCAAGGATGCTTCTGGTGTCACAAATGCTGTGGCTAAACCAGGAAATCACTCAATATGTACTCAAGATCAAAGATACTTGAGTGCGGTTCTTCTAAGCTGATGTGTACAGGATAAGTCACTCTGCATGTGTTTCGTTGGGACTCTCCCAACCTGCCATGTGTCACTTTTCAGAATGTCTGAGGGCTCAATGTCCCACCAAAATGCAGCAGGTGGCTGCGCTGACTGAAGGGTAGCTTGGGGTATAGATAGTAAAACTGCCTCTAGATTAAGCTGTTTGCAGAACAGAAGTCTGAGGTGTTCCTTCACAAGAGATTTCTTGTTTCTTTAGCTGGATAAACTGCTAGATCTTGTTTTGACCCTTTAAGGAATTACAAGTTTGATACAAAACTTTAAAGTCTAGCAACACTTGCTGATTTTAAGTGATTTAAGTCATGTTAATTGGGTGAGATTGCTGGTTTCTTCTATTGTGCTAGCAGCAAAGAACTTTCAATAAAACATCTCCTGCTACCATTTATTTCTGGAGATGACTTTCATGGGTAGTGGTGATGTTTGTTAAGATTGACATCACTTTGCTTTACAAAGAATTTTCCAAGTCAGAGGTGAGGGGTAAATCTGCTTATTTTGTTTAGTCTGACCTGATCTTCAATAGAATGGAAGAAGAGTGAGACCTTAGTTTTTTTATTGCTTACGAGTCATGATATCTTGTTACAATGTTTTACAGTTTCCTTCAATGTTGTTGTTTTATCAGGACTAACAGCAGCATGACTGTAACTATTTAGTACTGGATTTTACTGCCTGGGGAAAAAATTAAGTATACTGTATTTAGCATTTTTCTAAACCCAATAAGGTTTACCTTATAGGACCTGTCCAAAACCACTCCAGGATTTAACTAGAACGCTAAAGTTTAAACATTCCTTGAATGGTCATCCTATTTAATCTAAGGTGGGCCATGCCACTTTGCTGGATTGCTCATTTTGTTTTGTGATTTAAACTTGCCTGCTTCCAATATATTCCTCTTTCTTATTTTAGCAATTCACCAAAATGAAGAAAACAGCAGTCAAGAAATAAGAGGACTAGAAGAGCTCAAGGATACCTCTGATGCACAGGTACATGTGTAAGATTAATGGAGTCTTGGGAATGTTTTCATATCTACAAGCTGAAGAACTGCTTTCAATAGCTCTGGGAAATGGATTTTCCTCGATAGTCTATGCAGGGAGCATGTAGGAGGGAGAAAGTCTGCTGGATCTCATCTTATGTGACTATTCAGAATAAGATTGATGATTACTCTGGGAATTAATCCCATGATGTTGCAATTGGACAGCATTCTTCAGCTATCTTTCTGCTCCTTTTAGATAATACACATAGCATATACCAGATGTGAAAGTAAAATGAGATGTGCTTTAGGAGGCAAGGGCATATGACATTTTGATTGAATTTTAATCACTGTAAGTAGACATGCAATGAAATAGGGATACTTATTAGTCACTCAAGTGCAAGCAACAGCCTGCTTCTTTCTTTCCATAACTGCCCTCATTTACAACCAAAGCACACTTCTGGATATTGCTCAGAAGAAACTAAACTGCCTTTTAGAGTATTTTATTTGAGTTGCTTACCCTTTTTAATTCTGTGAATCTTTTTTGATTAATCTGCAATTCATTCAATCATTCCATTCATGCATTCAAGCTGTGCAAGTGTAACCGTATAGCTCATTGTACTGGTACTGATTATTGCTTTTAATTTAAAATTTATTTTCCCCAGTCTAGAATGTTTTTTTTCCTCCTTCTGTTTCTCTTGCAAATGTTTTGTTCCCCACCAGTTGCCACCTTTTCGCCTTCCCCTATATGCAGCTTGCAGTTCCTGCCTCTGACTTATCTCCCTGACATCTTGCCAAACTGAAAATTTGTGTTCAAGAAAGACAGGATTTATGCTGGTGTCTGTGAGCAAGCCTAGCTGAAAGGGTACAAGCCATGTAGCCAAGAGTGCATTACAGAGATACAGAAAGGACCCAGAGGGAAACACTGACCTCACTGCACAACAAATTTGGCTTTCTGTTTTTTTGTTGGATTTTTTTGGGGCGAGGTGGGGAGGGGAAGGATTTAGTGTATTCTCAGTTCTACTTAGTTGCTGTAGTTATTACAGTTTTTGAAAATGTTTGTTCCCATTTATGACATAGACAGTGGATGCACAAAGCTCCTAAGTAGCCAGCTAATAAGGTTACCTGGAATAATTATAAAAGCCCATAAAAATTTATTATTGGGGTATTGATTCACCCAGATTTTAATTGACTGGAAACCAGCTTCTAAAATTTGAAAGAACATGAAACCCATTTAAAATTACACAATTATTAAATGAGCAGTTAACAAAAGCGTTTATGTGCTCTGCTGGGAGGAGAGCAGGAGTGTTATCAAAGCAGTGGTTGCTCCAGTTTGTTAGCACCATAAAAATGACATCCAGTGAAGGCCAAATACAGTTTGTTTTAAAGGAGTGTATGATTTTTTTCACTTTAGTGGGACTGTGCATATGACTTGAGCAAAGCAAGGGATCCTGTCTTTTGAGGCAGTGGCACATGGTTTTAAGTTTTCAGGTTGATTAGAGGTGAAGCCAGTAATAATGATGCTTTTTTCACCAACTACAGAAAGAGGGAGAGGTACAATGAAAGAAAACCAAACCACCACAAATCTTCTGTTAATTGAATTGAAGGGTGTGGTGCCTGCTCTAAACACTGCTCTGTGGGAGAGAGGCTTGATTTACAGTTGAGTTAGTTGACAAAACTGGTAGAAGCGTGGAAAAAAATTGGCAAGGGGATTTTTAAAAGCAAACATGCTGTAAACAATGTAAATTATGTAAATAAAAGATCCTATCTTGTCTTCCTAGGGATATATTAATTCATCTCTCTGTCATTGCTAGGATGCTCATTTACAGCCTATGCAGAGGGGATATTTTCCAATGGATCTGCTGAAACAGAAAGTGTGTTGTCAGCATCTTCCTTTTTCCACACTCAGTAATGACTAATTTGCTTTCATTTCCATTAAACTTTTAAAAATTTAGTTTCAAATATTACATAAACACACTTAATTATAGTAATTTTCAGCCATGAATGGTAGTAAAGCTTTACTATAAGGTGCATTCTTTTATCATTCATTAAGGTAAAGCCAGTTAAACTATGAAACTTTTTGATTTTCACCTTCACATATGTTAGTAATTGTAGAGGTCCAAGCACCAACAAGGGTTTTGGAGCATGTGTGCCCGCACAAATTGAAAATCAAAATTGTGTTTTGCAAGTAGGGTGACTTGCCTTTACCCTTTTGTCTAACAGCTTCCAAACGATTGCCTGAAAATTAAATTTGTATTGAGAAGTGAAAATGACCAGTAATTGGAGGCTGTCAACATTTTCCTAACCAGGTTTTAGAAGCTGTCATCAATTAATTATTTAATTGACCTGGATGTTTTCTTACAAGTATTTAGCAGAAAGATTTGTAGTGGAAAATCAGCATAAGTGAGGACACCAGAACTAAAAGTAAAGGATTCATAGGTTTTTTTTTTTAATGATGAAAAAACATGTTTAGCCTTTTGTGTTTCAAGTGCATTCTTTACTCCCAGAGCCAAACATATGCAATTAATTTAATAATACCTTAGCCCTCTCAAAAAATTTTTATCCTCTGGAAACCCAATTAAATAGTTCTTTTTTCGTGTTCTCTGCAACTCTTTAAATTAAAGAACAGTGACAGGAGGAGGGGACATGTTAAAACCTAGTATTTGTACTTGGTGGTTATGTGAAGCAGGACAACGTGATTCTTCAGTGAAATTGCCAGTTTGAATACAGACCATATCTGTGCAAGGGCTTTAGAGTTGCTCCTCTGGGGTGCTCATCCATGTGGAAGGCAGCAGCACGCTCTGTGGGAACACAGGCAGAGGGCACGTGGGGAAAGAGAGCGAGACCAACGTTCAAAACCTTGCCTTCTCTTGGATGTTTGTCCCACTTGAACATACTGAAGCCAACTCTTGCCCCAAAACTGAAGCCCCCCTTCCTCTTCTTAACACAAGTGGTTTTGACCACTGGGTTTTGCTTCTCGCTCTGAAGATCAATAAATATTTGTTCAGCAGGGACTCATAACCATCTCTTCCACTTGTGTTAAATGGACTACCTTCTCTGGACACATGTCCTGGTTCCAGCCAGGACAGGGTTAGTTTTTGCAACAGCCAGGACCCAGAGGTTATTCTATACCATCTCACATCATTTGTGGGGCGAGGGGAAGGGATTCTCTTCCAGGCTGGGATATTGTGGAGGAGGCATCAGTTGGGTACTGTCTGTTGTCAAGGGGTTTCCATGTGAATAATTCCTTACTTGTACCCTATATGTCATTATTATTGTTGCTGTTGCTGTTTGTTATCTCATTGCTTTTTCAGTAAATCGCTCTTGTCTCAACCTGTGATCTTTACCTTTGGTGCCTCCAATTCTCCTCTCCACCCACCCGAAGGAGGTGGGGGAGGAGAAGGGGGAGGGAGCAAGTGGCACCTCATTTAGTCTCAGTGGGAGCACTGAATTGGGGAGAGCCATTCCTAAACCAGGACAGCACAACAGGAAGGTGCAAAAAGTGCCTCCACAGTACTGAGATCCCAAATCCAGAGAGAGTCGAAATCTTTATCATCCCGAAGTCCTAGTAGGAAATAACACTTTGAAGTTGTCCTTAGCCTACATTACACTGATGTAATACTCTGCTAGAAGCATCCTGCAGCCGTGAAATAAGCAGGCTTGACTTAGTTGATGTCCCCAAGCACTCAAAGTGTTGGCAGTGCAGACATCAGGCCTCCCGAGTCTTAGGTTCCCTGTGTAAATTACTGGAGAAAAAGGAGAATATTCGGAAACAATTCATCTGGCCATTTTTAAATGTCTACTGTAGAGTAAAAAAACCACAACTTTTTCTAAATACCCTCTTTTCTCTATTGATTAAGCAAGTCTGGACAACTAGTTCGCTATATTCTTCCACATTTGATAAAATCAGTCATACTGCTGATCTTCAGGGGATAAGAGAGTGTCAGAACTGGTTTATAAACCAATGTCTTTGATTTAGAAGATAAGGAACTAGACTCATGGACTGTGTAAGGAATTTGAGATTAGGCAATGCAATTCCTTACTTTCTCAGTGGGTTTCTGACCTTCAAACCAATGAGCAGGCTCCTTCTGTGGGGAAGCTGAGTTCCTCATGAGGCTGGGCTCAGAGGAGCACATTCAAGGCACAGGCTGTATCTGAAATCCTTTACTTCATCAGAGCACAAGTGTCTGATGCAGACTTGTGAGGAGATGTCTTCATCTTGACTGGAAGAATGTAGGCATGTACAAGTTTCTTTCAATGACTTGGGTAAGGACGACTCTGGACTTGGTCGTGGAGCCTATTTTTTTCCATCAGCACTCAAGAACTTATTCATGAAGTGGATTTGTTTTCTTCTTCAGCTGAAGAAATCTCAACCCCCACTTCTCACTTCCTTGGAGGAACCAGCAGGCTGTAGGATGATTTGGGTAGGCACTCTCACACCTTCATCTGTCATGGACAGTAATTGCTCAAGGCCAAAGGATTGGACCCTGCAGGGTTAGCAAGTCAGGGCATCCCTAGTTTTTGGGCCTGACTCACAAGATGTCTTGTGAATTCTGGAGTAGGTAGTAATTCATTTGAACTCAAGATGAAGAGTAGAAAGAAAGCGGTGAAGGAAGTGGGGGGAAAATGTTTATTTGCAGATTGCCTTTGAAGTCATATAGCCATATCATAGCTATGCCACATGATGGGCCCTCCCAAGGCATCTGCTGTTCCCAGCAGGAAACATCTGGGCTAATAAGAGCTGGGTGGTATCATTGCCCCAGGTCTTGGTTATGCAGAGGCTGTATCCATAACCAAATCATGGACAGTGATATCAGCCACTGACTTTGCAAGGAGCAGTTTAGCCCATACCAGCTAACTTTGCGATGAGTCTCTACCGTGCCTGTGTGCAAGCATGAATCCATCTCTGTATATGTATCTATCCGGCATTTTTAGAAAACAACTAGTGCTGAATATTTTGACAAAACACTATCAACTTAGCTTGAATATCTGTCGAATATAGCAAAAAAAAGTAGTTCTGACATAGCTTTTAAAGCAAATATAATTTCCTTCCCTAAAAAAAATCAAGAGATACAGATTTGTTATTTACGGAATAAATAAATGTGGCACAACTGTCTTTTAACTCTTGTGTCTTGCATACGTGAAAAATGGTTGGAGCGGGAGCAGAGGGAGTTGTAGCCTGTTATTTTTAGGAGTGCCTTGTGTTGCACTTCATTCTTTTTCCAGGGCTGTTCCTGGCTAACTTTCCCATGAGTTTTTAACCTCTTGCTCTTGTTCTCTTATGTAACAGGAAACAGGCTGACAGGAACAAATAAAACACAGCATATCTGATAGTTGCACTCAGAGGAGCGGTTGATTTAGTTAGCCCTGCCTTCTTTCCTCCAGAGTAGATGCATTTGGAGATTCAGATGTGCCTCTGTTCCTCTCCAGTTGTTTCCCGGGAAGCTGTGACTTGTTTGTGCTCAGCAAGTGGCACCGAAGTACTGCAAATATGAGAAAACAGATGCATTTCTCTTAAGGTTGAAATTTGCGGCGGTGTCATGTCCTGGGATTGTGGATTTAAGTATCTGTTTGCTCTTTCTCCCACCCTTAAGGCAGGAGTTTTGTGCAAGCTTCAGGGAAGAGATGACATCGGACGGATTGAGCTGGTCCAAAAGCTGGCGAGAGAGAACTGCCAGTTTTTGCAGGCGGATAGAAAAGCACTGGAGAAAGCAGAACAAGTAAGACATTTCTTGTTTGGGTTTTTTGTTTCTTTCTGGTAGGGGAGGGAGATTTAGGTCACAAAACTGAAATAGCAAAGCTGATGGTCAGAATCCAGGGCACGCATTAGTCATGGAGCTGTAGCTGCTCTCCTCTGGCATTTACATTTCTCTAAAGTGCGTTCAGGTCAATAATTGTCAACACACTTAAATTATTATGTTGTCATTAACTGTCAGATGCTGTTATTAATATCTTATACACATAGGATATAGCAGATGATTTCAGGATGCTTTTTTACCAGACTGTTGGGTTTTACAGTGTATTTAAATAATGTATAAGGCATATGAGTGCTTCAAGTACTTACTCTAAATTATCTTAAAATTACTTCACTCTGGATATATTTGGATGCAAGTATTGGCTGAAAGTTTTCAACATGAATTAAAAAGAATGGTCTGGATAGAGAATTCAGCAGTTCGTGGTTTTTTCCTTTTAAATTTTGTTTTCAATCAAAAGTTACACTGAAGAAGGCAGCATTCTGTTTAATGCTTCCGAAAGCATTTATTCAGATGTTAATAACTGGATTGAAAATGCAGTGAAACTTGACTTGCTCTGCTTATAGGACAATGTCTCCTAATTTTGTTCTCCTAGCAAAGATTTCTATTCTGATTGCATATTCGTCTAAAGGTGCAGAGGATAATAACTGCAAGAAACAACAAAACATCCCACCTAGTCCTCATGTCTCTTGCCATTATGTATATGTAATTTATTCCATTTTCTGCTCACTGGACGGTAGAAAAAAGATGTATGTTGTAGAAAAGAAATACTTTCCAGCTCATCTGCAAGTTCATTCCTACTGAAATAAGGCTGTACAAAGGAAAAGAGAATGATGAAGTGTTTTTTCAGGGCTTCATGCCGTTCTGTTTGGCAGTGAAGAGGGTCTGGTCTGGTGTAGTTAGATGTGTAATTGTATCAGTAGGTGTGCAGAAGGGAGGAGGGCAATTAGCCAGGCTATTTCCCCAAGATTAAATTGTTTCTCAGCTGACCCTCTAGCAACGGACATCTGGGAGAATTTCTGTATATCTTTAAATTGTATCCACAAGACACAATTCAAAGTTTTAGGTGCTCAAGCAAAGAAGATTTTAAACCAGGGAAGATTTCTAATGTGTTTCAGGATTTGGAAACAACATTACAGACATGTGGGCATAGATGAGAGGGGAATGTTGGGACTGATATTCAAAAAATTCAGTGGATATTTTTTGCTGCTACTCTGATCATTGCAAAGGGTGCTGTGGAGTCAGCTGCAGCTCTGTAGCTGCACAGATTACAGTACAGTTCCAAAAATGGAAAGGAAAGCGGCACTCAGCTTTTCTTGTCCTTTTGAAAAGTATGATACTTAGCAATTGCTGCTATTTAGGAAATGAGTGACTTCAGTTTAGCAGGAGCTCAAGCAACTTGCTCATACCCATCCTGAGCAGAATAACACAGCAATTACTGCTGTCAGACAAGGATATGCCTTTAGACCTTTAGGACATGCTTTTAGAGGTGACAGCAAAGAGAAATGTCGCCTGAGAGACTGCAGAAGCCCAGGTCATTCCTCATGTGCCCTTTATTTCTGGATGGGGACTGTCTTACAGCTAGTGCGGGTAATAATAAGTCATGGTGTGCTTCTTCCCCCTGTTCTGCACTTTGCTGGTTGTTGTAGGGCGGGCCCAGGCAGCCCATGCCCAGATACGACAGACCTACGGTCCTCATCCTGGGTGTGCCTGGTAAACCCCCAGCTAGACTACTGACTTCATTAGCAATAGTCACCAAGAAGGCACCCTGAACATGGGCAAGGTTGGTCGTAGCTTCTCGGTTTAGCTGACTCAGGTGAGTAACTTTCACTGGAAAGGATGCACACATTGCCATGGCAGGGCAGTGGCTTGCATGTGTTCAGGAAGCTGTGAGCTTCCATCCCTTCCTCTCCCTCCCTTCCTGCTGCGTGGTCTGAGAGCTGATCCGGTGCACGTGCAGGTGGCAGGATTTGACTGGCTGGGCAGGGTTCACTGCTCCAGGCAGATATCCCCCCTCTTCTCCAAGGAGATAAGCAGCAGGCTGAATTGTAGTGAGTAAATTGTAGTGAATACTGCTTGGATCCAGGATTTCAGACCTTCCCATCTCATCCTGCTGCTACAAAAGTGATGGCAGATTCATTGGCATTGGCTTACTATCCAGTCCCTTGGGCTCACTGTAAATGTTAGAGGAACAACATGTTCAGGGTGTGGTGTCCTTGTTATGCATAACATGTCCATCTTTCTTTTTTTTTTTATTTTTAAAACTATAGCCTATTTTACACTGGGTTTTTTTTTTTGTAACACGGTGATGGGCACTCAGTGCAGGAGTAAAATGGAGATGCTCTGTGCATTTTCCAAGTATCCCTGCACTAAAGCTTTCACCAGCTTTCCCTCCTGGGGAGCTCAAACTGGGCTTTCTTGGATGATCTGCCTTCCTCAAAGGAATGGCATGCTGTCTGTAAATGAGAGGCCTGAACACCCTGCCAGGCTGTTCTCCCTGCCCTTGGGGAGCTTGCTATCCAGGCTGGCCTCCAGCTCGAAGCAGAAATGCTGCTGGCTTGCAGGGCTGTGTGTTTCTGTCAGCTTGGGCCATGTCACTGTTTGAAGTTGGGGGCTTTATAATCTGCCTGGAAGTTAAGCTGCTCCTTCCAAGATGGTCAATGGGAAAATTTGCCTGAAGCAGAGGTCTCCTCTAGTTTGTTCTCCTCTAGGAACATGAAAAAGCCCCCAAACCCCGACTTGAACCCGGGGTTAGAATAGTGCATATGCATAATTCCTCTCTCCATGTACTGTGTCCTGGGCATGAGATGGGAAATGGAGTTGTGGCTCCTCTGGTGTTATACCTACCCACTGTGATTCTAAAGCAGGTCTCTTCAGATTAGTACAGCCTCACATGGGTTTCCAGCATTAACAGCAAACATAAATGTATTATAATTGAGCTTTGATGATTCTTGTGCTTTCCTGTGAAGAAGAAAGGGTTCTCAGCCTAACTGAAGAATTTGGTACTGATTTTTTACCCCAATAACTCTTTCCTGTACAGTGAATGAGGTGTGATAGGGAGCTAGACTGGCTGACTAGGAGGACTGGTAAACTCTCCTGTTATTCAAATAAATAGTCACCATCTTCATCTGAGTTTGAGGACAGAAGTTAATGACTCACTTAAAGAAGATAGATGACAGGTGGATGCACAAGAGTTTTTTTGGCAGATAAAGTACCTAAAGGTGTTCTTTGAGGAGTGGTGTTGGAGGTTTGTTGTCCACAAGGAACAGGTGAAGCATGGATTGGTTTGGGTTGCTAGTTCAGGAAAAGAAATATAATTATTTTTTCTCAAAAAAAGCAGATGGTCTGGAAGAGGGAATATATGTGACAGCTGGCTGGATCACTGGAATAAAGCTTGGTATGGAACTAGTGGGTGGGAGAAGGGATTCCTTTAGTCTGGCTGTCTTCTGGAGGGTATAAAATTGGGGTGTACATATCTATGTCTGTAAGATGATTTGTACAAAATCAGAAAGTCCATACTGCTTTTTTTTTTTTTTTAGTTTTCTTGTATGCTATCATTTCACATTTATGGTCTGAATGAAAAAAGAGCTTTGAACAACTGTCATAATTTAGAAAGTTCTGTGATCAGTTTCTATTATATGTGAGCTGCTGAATTGATTTTGGCACTGGAAGCTGACAGTGACCAGGTTGGATTGGAACAGGTGTTCCTTGGTAGTACACAGTGCCAACTTATTCTCTGGTAAATACTGCGTTTGCAAAGTGCTCTAAACATAATGGTGCTCACAGACTAGTAGAGAAAAACAAAAACTAACAGTGATTTTTTTTCCCACTCCCACTTCCTAATGTGTTAGAATAAGGTGCTTAATGAAGGCACTGAACCTACAGTATGTGTTAGGTTTCCTAAAACGTCAGCCTTGCTAATGAGTAGAAAGTAAATAGAACTAAATAAACTTCTAAATAGACAGTTAAGCTTCTTCTCTGTGCTTTTGCATTCCTACAATGTATTGATAAATAAATAAAATAAAATGATTGTCTAAAATACACAGAAATTATTTTTATATCAAATAAAAATGGGGTAGCATAAAAAAACTATGGAAGCTTGCAGTACTACTTTCATCATTACATACAAATCATACTCATAAGCCTAGGGAAATGTGAAACTGGATATTTGTATTTTTATCTAGTTTAAATATTTCATTTCCTTAAAAAATTGCTTTGACAGAAAATAGATGAAAAATCTGTATTGAAATATGCAGCTATAGAGCAAGCCTGCTTTTTGGAGAGGTTTGCTTATTATTAGCATTAATTATAATATAGAAAGCAAGCTGTGTGTGTAAAGCCATTTGAAGTCATTTATCATAGCTTTTTTTTCCCTCCAGCATACATTTGGGATGCATTCAAGACATATTTGCACTAAACCATAGTTTTTTGAAATTTCTTTTAGTCAGCTTCAACTCAAATATTGCCTTTATAATAGATGTGAAAATGTGTTGTACAGTATTTCCAGTTATTATTTCAATTAAGTGTTGCACTCATGATGAAAATCATGTCTGTTTACAGTGTCATTCTTTAAGTAAAATTGTAAAAGGGCTTTTTACCTCAGCAAATGGAGAGAATATTCTTTTGATTATGGTATCATTTTCATAGTCAGATCAACTGAATAAGACGTTCACAAACTGGCAGTAATGTTCAAAAGAGGCTCTCTCAGTACTTCCCTGCATCAATAGGAAGGGGAACATTTCCTAAATCCACCCTGTAATCCCTTTACAGATTAATCTATATATTAGTTAGAATTATGTACTGTTTAAAAGAACATAAGTATGTACAGCTTGAGTGTATTGATTCTGTGACTTAATTCAAGATGAAAGAGCTATATTATATGAGGCAGGTATATTTTCAGAAGGACAACAGGTACTGAAGAAGAGTTCTGTTAATTTGCTGGGTGCTAACTTTTGTAATCAGTGGTCTCATTAGGCAGACAGATGATTTGCTCATTGAAGCAAGTTAGTGGTTGAGCTGAAGCTGTTAAAAGGCTTACAACAGAAGACTACTGATTTAGAGCCTTGGGTTGTATAGATTACTCACAACCGAGGAATTTCTTAAGGAAATTCCAGCCATGACACACCAGGGGTATTTTTAGGGTGCCCAGCTGGACGCCTGCAAGGAGACAAGAATGAATGTCAGGACACGTCCAGAGCTGCAGTTTTTGTTAGCTTGACAAAGCTGTGGCATTGTGCTGATGCACTGTTGGATTGGTGGTCAGTAATCAGGGCTCCGATGGAAAATATTCTTTAAAACTTTGATGTCTGAATATAGTCAGTGACTGAAATCTGTGCATTACTTTTTAAAAAACATCATCACTTTTGTTGTATCTGCTCTGTTTGGGACACATCTATTGGGTAGCTTGGGGACAGGTTTACTGCTTTCGACTCTTGGCTGCTGCTCTGCATCTCTTGCAGAGCTGTGGGTCAACTGGTCATAACAACTATAACACAGTTTTGCAAAAACTTTCATAGCCTGAATAGCTATGAGGTGGTATAGGTGTCTAAAGTCATTTAGACAGAATGGACTTGGCATGTCAGCACAGGAGTTTGCTGTTACTCTTTATCCCTCTTGGGCCTGCCAGCACTAGCAGAGAATGCTGTACCAGGGTAAGATGATAGTTTGCAATTTTGATTTAGTCTTCAATTACAAGCCAAGAAAAAAATGAATCTATCAATGAGATTGTCAGTGTACAACTCGTTGTTGAGTAAGAATAAGTAATTAAGAATTAGGAACATGTTTGCTGTGGAGGTAACCTGAAGTTCAAGTCTCTGGTCTGAATCAGGGGAAACAGGGAGTGGCATCTAGTTCTGTCACATTCTGGAGAGAATGTCCTATTCCAGATGCTCGATTTTTCATCTGCTGGAACGAATGCATAGCCCCAGGTGATCACCTGTTCTTCATAAGCCAACTTCTTTATCTTCTGAGAAGAAAAGGCTTCTGCAGGTCCTAGGCTTTTTTTTTTCCTTTTTTTTTTTCCCCCCCCCCCCCCCAGTATGGAACAGGCAGAGGCATCTTTTTGTTTCAGTCTTTTGCAGCAGTTTAAAAATAATAATAGAACTATTTTTATTTACTATGTACTTTTATGAGGACTTATTATTCCTTTTGTTTCATGTGGCCAGGGTTTTGGAGGAGAATATCCTCATGCCAGGAGTGCAAAAGGTGGTGAAATTATGTGATCCTTCTCCTTGTAAGAAAAAAGCACTTGAGTCATGCTTCTGCTCCCATGATATGTTGTGAGCATAGCATAGGAACACATTGAATAGAAACCTCACTATTTTCCTTTAAGTCAAGTTGCATATTCCCACAATACTTTCTTTCCTCCAGATGCTCATGCTAGTGGTTAAAAGAGAAGAAAGGCTAATTTTCTCCTCTTTGATTTATTCTGTAACATTATACTGCTTTGTATAGGAGGAAATTCCACATACACATTTTACATGATGGGCTTTCTTTAGAGTGGAATGGTGACTCATTCTTCTGTGGAACAATAACTTAGGTCCTGTGCTGAAAGGGGTAAAAAGGGCACATGGTATTTAGCAGAATAAAACCTGGGAGCCAGAACTTTAAATTTTTGAGTCTGTTGGTTATTTAATAAATAACCTTCTTCAAATCTCATCACTTTTCTGCACCTTTGTTTACCCAGGTATAAAAAGAGGTCTTAAACATGTGGAACCTTGAAGGGTGACATAAAACTGGCAGTGGTTAATGAATGTTGAGGAATTGCTTTGGGATCCTTGAGATGTGGTTTGAGGATGCCAAGGAAACTGGAAGTAGGTTGAAACGTTGACAGCCAGGGGGAACCTTTTTTCAAATCCTGAGCATAGCTGAGGTGAGACCAAACATTTGCAGTCCCTACACAGCCTCTGGGTCCTTGGGCATCGCTTCAGGGGCTGTGCTGCCCCAAACGCTTGTCCCCAGCCCTGGGCTGGCCCAGGTAGTGCTGCTTTGTGAAGCACAGGGGATAATGAAGCTGAAAAATACAATGAATACACCTTCCTTGTGGGATTATTGTCCAACCCCACCTTCCTTGTGGGGTTATTTTCCATCCGGGTTTGTTCCCCTCATGTTCCGGGGACATGGATGTGGGGTGAGGATGAGATATGGTGTCAGGGATGACCTGTGCTGGTGAGAGCTACTCTGCTGCTCCTGCTGAAGCACAGCCACCCTCCTTCATTCCCCAAAGCCTTGTGACTTACCCAATCCATTCCATTGCGCTGGGTCAAATGAAATGTCCTTGCATTTTTTGGTTGGCAGTATTTTAATCTAGATCCTGTATTTCACCAAGTGGCTTCATGAAGGCACACGTGCACACGGAAGGGGGTGAGGGATGAATGGGGGTCAACATCCAGGAGCAGGGAGAGAACAGAAGTGTTGTTTCTCATGGGCAGCAGGACTACACAGTTCTGGTGGTACCAAGACTGAAAGCATGGTTCCTTGGTCCTGCCCTTGCTCCATTTATATCCACAGGAAGAAGTAGAGGAACTCTCTGAGAGCTGCAATCTGCAGGTTGCCACTGGCCCCTGCTTCTGTGTTTCTCTTCAGATCTTGAACCACTAACCTGCTTATGTTTCTAGACTGTCCAAAGGCTTACACAGAATTAATCTTATTATAGTCTTCCTTTGGAGAAGTAGAAATTACCAGTTTATTAGTTCAAAACATCTGCTCTTTTGTTTTCTGACATTAAATTGTCCCTCTCTCCTTGTGATAAATACATTTGATGACATTCTGAATGTTCTTTTCTCCATTTTCCTGATTTGTGACATCAATAAATTCCCAGTTATGCTGATAATACAGTGGATGTATTCTGTCATCTACTTCTGTACAGTTACTTCTACCCTTTTTCTGGGAACTCTAAATAACAAAGGTGTCTGGATCTCTCTCTTAAGTTAGGTAATTTGCTAACTAAAGTCAAGAAGATAAAAGTTGATAATGCCTTGAATATGTACCATGCAAACTTAGGTCAGAAATTTTAAGCAGTTTCTGAATTTCAGGTGTAGTAATTTTTTCTTTCACCTTTCAGTGGTGCAGAACTTTTAAGTAATTCACAGTTTTACCAGATTTTTCTGTTGGGATTTAAACCAATCAAGGACATCTCGTTTTGGGTCATAGTCTAGACCTGGCTGAAAAGAAATACCCAAGATAACTGGAAAAGTTTTTCATAAGCTAGAAACTGATGGCTCTCTACCACAGCTTCCTCTTTGGAAGTTGTCTGAGATTTGGTAGTCTGCCCAGAGATAAGAGTCATGTAAAGAGGATTCAGTGCTTCAAGTATCCTTTTTTTCTCTTTCTTTTTCTTCCTATCCTCCTGAATAAGTTCAGGAAGAACGTTCTGTTTCACTGAAGTGAAGATTTGGGCCAGTAACACAGAAGATACCTGTCAAGTGTCCTTGAACAAGTAAACACATTTCCGCATGTCAAACTTCGCTTTGTTTTGAATAGAAATGACATTGGAGCAAGTTCTGTAGTGAAATCTGGAGTCTGTGCTAAAGTCAGTGTGATTCCAGTGGCAGGAGTCAACGAGGCCTCTGTCAGGACCTCACTGGAATAAATGCTGACAGCATTTGTTGGCATCTGTTCCTGCAGGCATGCTCAGAGACCACCTGGAGCATGCCAGTGTGGAGACAGCCTTTTCCCTGTGTTCAGCTGCCTCTCCTGGACCAGTCAGGCTATCTGCTCTGAGGACTTTTTGGAAAATGGCAGCTATAAACTGGCTGTCTCTGCCTTCTTTGTTGAGGCCATGTACACAGCAGGAATGTAAGGACACTTTGACCTTGTATTTTTTTAAGGCTCCTTTTTTTTCCCCCCCAGTATTGATTTCTTTTAATAATGAAACCTCCCTAAAATCTCCCCCCAAACCTATCCTTTTGCTATGGCATTCCGTCACTCATGGTGCCTCCATTTTAAAGTTTAATTCAGCCCCTGCTGATGTTAATAGATATTTTTTGGTGAGAGCAGGATATAGCCTGTAGAGCCTAAAGCTTTTGTCACACGGTAGCCGTGGAAGGTGGTGGCATTTTGCAAGATGTGCTTGACACACGGCCACCTGTGGAGAACGCTGATTTGGTAGCAGTTAATACACCACTTGCATCCATTTTTCTTGGTTCCGTGTGGCAGCTCAAAGAGCAAAGGAATGAAAACCCAGGCGATTAGTGGTATTTTTGCTGACTATCTTCCTCTAAATCAAAGCAGGTATTCCCCTCTCCTCCCTCGATTAGTGTTCCTACCGCTGTGTGCAGCACCTCTTGTATTCTAATTCACAGCACATGAAAATGAGGTCTCAAGTGCATATGCTCGGATTTCATTTTAACTACACAGTGAAAAGTTTTAATTAGGTGTTTCATGTGGAAACATGAAACAGGGTTTGAAATTAGCAATGACCTTGCAGCCTTCCTCGAATATATTTTCTGACACCGTGTGGCAGGCAGTTCCCAGCTCTTTTTGTCACTGCCTGGAACGCGAGCATCCGAGCGGGGAAGGCTCTGACGTGTGGGAGCGGCAGCAGTTGCTGGTCGCAGGAAAAAGTACTTTAGCCTCTTTTGATGACTGGGAAAATAATAGGATGACCTAACTCAGGAAGAGCATGAATAGTAGCTGGTAATTCCTATAACAGCTTGCTGAAGATCAAATCTTAGATGGATTTCCAGGCTCTGAACAAGTGTAAGCCCTGGACAGGGGGTGATGCTGAGCTACACAGCCCTGTTTGATCAAGGGAAGGGCCTACAGCTCACATGCCTTTGTTGGCTGCTGTGCATCAGCCCTGTCCCCTGCCAGTCTGGCTGATGCTGCTCTCTCACTTGGAGTGGCTAGACTGAGAGCACCATCCCTCATTTCATCTCCATTTTCCCTGCGAGGTGAGGGGAGTCGACCTGTGTGTTGTATCAGGAGCAGCATTCCTACTCAGTCTGGTGCTGGGAGGAACAAAGATGGGCTTGCTCTTTTTGGAAGAGTAGGAGACAAGCACGGAATGCAAACGTGCATCACCTTTTTGGTTTGGTTGCAATATCACAGTGTCTCTGCTGTCTAGACATACTAATATTTGTTCAATGAATAGAGCATCAGTTTAGGCCTTTCTACAAAATACTTTTGTATTACAAGTAGGGGATTATTCACCACAGGAATGTTTAAAACACATCTGTGGATACAAATACAACTGTTAAATCGATTTACTGTTTGTAATATATGCTGCTTAGCCATATTTAGCAAGTTAACAGAGACTGGATGTGGTCAGGGTCAGAGGAGACACTAATCAGAGCTGACTGAAGTAGCCAGAATTTCAGTTCTCATATGCAAAGCCTGGCTGTTCAGGCCTGGAGCTAAAAAACAGATACATTCAAGCCTGGGCTTCCTTGTATGAATGACAAATAGCTGGAAGCATGCTGACACTCTGGCTTTGTCTCCTCAGGTGAGAAACCTGAATCTTTTTAGTGGAATCCACACGTTAATTCCGTCTGCCTAAATAATCTCTCAGTCTCTACGCAGCACCTGTATTGAGCTGATCACTGGGCCATATTGATTTCTTTTTGGTTTCTTGGATTTTGGTGAACTTATATAAAAGAAGCATGTGGCTTCTAAGCAGAACTCTATTTGCAGTGAGTTCTTTGCTCCTATTTCCCACAGAGACAGAAGTAAATTAAGCCTAGGTAAGATTTTCCTACCTGCTTTATCATTGGCATCGCAAGATTTTTCCAACAGAGTTTGGGCAGTGCCCAGTGCCGCACTGGGAAACTATCAAATCCTGCACACTGCAAGTGATGGCCTCCTGCATCTGGGGCCTTTCTCAGGATTTCACCAAGGACATGGCAGAATCCTTCTCCACCAAGGAATTTGCAGTGCTCATGGTTCCCCAGTTCTCCTTCTGTAGACACACCTGCCTGTGTGTGCATGTGCTGTACGTATTTATTCATGAAACAAACTGCATACCTTGCTAAAAGCAAAGATAATTTCCTACTTATGAGTGAGACTACTTATGGAACCCCTTTTTCACACTGTAGAATGAACCAGTCATTTAAACACACAGTTTCAGTTGTTAACGTAAAGAAGCTGCTTTCTCCTGGTGACCCATCTGTTCTGACAGTTCTCTCCTCCTCTTCCTCTTTTCAGATTGCATCAGGTTTTTATCTAGCAGATTCTGAAAAGTTTCAACCTCTTTTTCAGTTCTTCAGATTAAGATCTGGGTCTTGGTCATCAGGAGGAGTGTTTGAGTAGTTAGGGTGCACTGGGTGGCTGAGTGATACTATAGACAGGTCAAAACAGATTCCCTTTCTAAGTCTGAGCACCTGAACCACCTGCAACTTTCTTCACATTGCAGATTTTTAACGTGGGAGACTCAAATCCAATACTTTCTTAAAAATAGCCCCTATAATTTTTTTTTTGGTTTTTTTTGGAGTGTCAGCTACAGCTTTCATTTCCAGGGAGCCCTAAAGATCTGCCTTTCTTACTTCATTTTAGGCACTTCTTAGTAGGAAGGTATGCAGGAACTGGGGGAGCGTGTTGCGATTTTCCAGCAGAGCTGCGGGTGTGTGTGCTGGTTCGTGTGGGATCCGCTGCCACCCGCAGAGCAGAGCTGCTCTGCTCTTGCACTGGGTGGCCCTGTGCTCCCTGTAACTCGTCTGTTCTCGCTCTCCCACCCGCAGCTGTCACACAGACACACACGTGTATATGTGCAGTTACGACTGTCTCTTCCCTGGAGCAAAACTTGGGTTGGTACTGTGCAGGCAAAAAGGCTACAGTTCCACCACACCGCTTTCCTTTGCAGCTGCTGTAGCAATGCTCTCCAGTTCTGCCTGATATTTTTACTGGTTAATCAATTGACACATACTCTTTTCATTGCAGTGACATGTAAATAGTAAATATTTGCATTAGACAAAAGCAATACAGTAAATCATGCAATAGCTGTTGTTTTTAAATGCTATTAGCTTTTAATCTGTGTGATGTTCAATATGTATTAAGGATGCCCTAAGAATGGAAACAGTAAAACAAATAGCAATTTACTCATTTAAGTATGGTTGAAATTTACGTCTTACCTGCTGTAAGAAGAAATGAAAATTTAGCATTCCAGCAGAAGTATCAAAAAGCTGTAAAAGTTGCTTGACCATTATCTTGTCAAAATTGGCTCTAAAATCATAGACATTGCAATCTTCCTTGTAATTCATTGATGCTGCAGTTTCCGGTATCCCAGTGCTCTCGTGTGTGGAAAAGATCTGCGTCAAATAGTTGGATGCTCAGCCTGCTTGAAAAAAATTGTATTGATTAAGGTCTAATAATATATCCCATCCAGAGATTCTTCATTTGGGCAATTTTGTGAACGCAGCAGAACGTGCAATACCAATATGTCCATATCACCTTTGCTTTTGTAAGAAATAATTTCTTCCAATTATTTTACTTTTTTTTTTTCCATGCACAGGTTAAGTGCTTGCTACAGCAAAACTTCTTCACTTTCCTACCTTAGACAATATATTTAATGAACTTTATCTGTATTGCCTTGTTAAGGGCAAGGAGGTAGGAGCTACCTCTAAATAGACTAGAGCTTTTATGGAAATGAAAGCACCAAAGAGTTGCTTCATCATGGGAAATCCCTGCCAAATGTCGTGTGAGCTCTTGCTTTCCTGGCAGACACAATGTAGAAAAACATTTTCATTTTTAGCATCTTGACATTCAACTTTTTGATTCTAATGTTTTACACTTTTCAGTATATGAATATTTTCCATTAAAATGCATTGTTATGAATTTGCTTATATTGAAATAACAATTGAGATAATATAGAGATATAGATAATTAGAAACAGATCATGCTGTACAGAAGCATTTTAATAAGATCAAATTAAAATCTGCATTTTATTTTTAGCATAGTCTAATGTTTAATAAGCTAAAGCTTAAAATCTGATGAATTCGCAATGATTTTGTGATTTGATATTCAGACAGAATGTGTCCTGAATACCAAATGAATGAAAGTTACTGTGGAATATCATTGCTGCATGTTTTATTTTGACCTTGAGAACTGGGTTGGTTTAGTGTTTTTACACTGCTAACCTTGAAACACAGTAATTGGAAAAACAGTGCTCAAGGTTAGCAGTGCTTCCCCGAGTTATCATCAGGGAATGGTTTGAAGTTTATGGGGGTGCAGAGAAATTGACTTCAAGATCTTCAAATAGCCTGAAAGTTTTGGTGATGACAGCACTTTAACTTATTGTTATCCTAAAAAGGTTCTTTTGTGCCAGTGAAGCCTTACATAGCTAAAAGGAAAAGTGACTGTAGAAAGGAGTTTAAGTAATGTCAGGAGGATGGGGATGCCCAGAAAGCTGTTGAAAAAATCCCTTCTGAAGCTGCACAAACATAGCGTCCTGCACCGTGGATGGCTGACCTCCCAAAATGTCCTCGGTACAGCCCCGTTTTGGTAGGTCAGGTGAGTAGCTATGTGTAGAGATTATACTTCCCATGTCAGGTAAATGCTCATGAGCCCAAGTCTCATCCCCCTCTTTGCTGGTTGCCAGCAGGCAGCCAAGGCACCAGTACAGATGAAGGGTAGGTGAAGAAACATGCTTTGCACAGGGTTTCGTCTGGAATAAACAGAGGTGTAAGACAGAGACAAGAGGCTTATGTTTTCATTTTTTGTCTTTACTGAGTGGGTAATTGCACTGTAAACTGCACATTCATTACTTACAGTGGAAAAAAATTCCTAACGTATTTTAGGAACATTAGATTGTGATCACTTGCATTTTAGGGGAGCAGAAGAAAAGGTAAGAAACTTCTGCGTAGGGTCATCTGAAAATATAATTAATTTTATTAAAAATTTAACAGAAACCTAATGTTTTAGATATAATTTTAAAGACTTTGTCTTTCCCCTACCCCCTTGCCCCCCACAAAGATCTCTGTGTTTCTGATTGCCTCCAGTGCCTGTGTTAAAATTCAAGGCATCCATAAGGCACATGTCCTCCTGACCTAGTGCTGTAGTTATGATGATGCATAAAATAAATCATTGCAATTACTGAGGCAGTCTCAAGCACTTAGTAACTCATGCAATTGCTTCTCGAAACATGACTGCACTGAAGAAAGGATCATTAGTTATTTCCCTGGAGTACTTGGATATTGTAACCCTCTCCACAGGGTTCTATTAGGGAGTTAAGACCTGGTCATCTGTTCATACATCTCATTTTGTCTTTCTGTTACTCAAATGCTCTGTGATAGATGGTGAATTCCAGACTGTGTGTCTTCTTCGCCCACAGCATCTCCTTACCTAGCAAAGTTCAGGTCAAATAGCAAATGGCCAACCACATGGGAAGGCAGAACTCAGCAATGACAAAGTAAACAGCTTTAAGAAGTAATTTCTGGAAGGACTTATGAGAGAGAAGGTGAACTTATGAGATATATGACATAAAAATGATATCCTGAGCACGGAGAAAGAATTTGGTTAGATAAGATCTCACGGTTATACATGAAAAGGATGTAGCTGTAGAAAGCTATATAAATTGTTCAAAGCTAAGATGGTCAGGAAGGAATCAAAGCTAGAAACGGGGGAAGGGAAGCCAGGATCAGAGATATGTGAGAGTTTCAGTATTCCTTGGGTGGCATAATAGGTGTTGGCAGTGTCTAAGTAGTCTGTAGTGTGCAGTCTGAAAGTAATGGGATGTGATGAGAGAAAAAGAATGGGATCAGACGATAGATGTCAGCGGACAATGCAGCCCTCAGTGAAGCCTTTGTTGGCTGAGGAAATCACTGTGCATGCAGTATGATACCAGAAGCTGATAAGTGGCATCATGGAGTGTCACTCTCTCCCTGTAGGTAACACCAGCTCGCTCAGGAGGAGATACTTTGAGGAAGGAGAAGGGGAGTGACCCAAGGGAGATTATTTGGGAACCTGGTGTCAATGCTGCTCCTCAGGGTGAATTTAATGGAAGAGAGAAGGAGCCTTATGCAGGCATGGTAGTGGCTGAGAACGAGCTAGAGAAGGGCAGCAGGGAAGTACAGTGAAGGCCCAGTGGTTGATGGATGGGCTGAGACTTTATGGATGGGGCTGTCACTGGAGCAACACGGTTTGAGGGGTTGTTCTGGAGACAGTTGTCCCCTACCATGTGGAGAAGGGAAAGCTCTGTCAGGCAGAGTGGGTATGTTAGGTGCTGATAATATCAGAGCCCGGCAAAACATGCAGCAGCCTGGCTAAGGGTAGATCAGATGTCCGTGTTTTGGAGGAGGCAACATCCCTGAGCAGGGTGGAGCAGATGGCTGGAGGCGGTAACAGCTCCAGTGGGATGTGCTGCTGCATGTCTGGCAGCCTCCATGCTGGCAGCAAGGCTTTTCTTTCCAGTGCTGTTGTGAATGGCCTTCTGGTGCAAGGAGTGCAACATGAGTTTGAGGTACATTGTCATGGTAAGGTTTTATGGTCTTGACTGAAGCAAATCCCAGCAAAACATTCAATATTTGATCTTTATTCCCAGTATTTCTTCCTATTCTAATGATAGATCTGGTTAAATCTCCCCATGCAAAAATAACACTTTGGATTACTTCTGTCGACTTTTTGTAGAAGAGACAATGAAATCTGGACTATGCCACAGTTCTGCACGTGTTCCTCCACAGAGGAACCATTCCCTGCGGAGGAGGTCACACAAGGAGGCAGATGAGTGTTTACTCAAGATGCCTTGCATCTCATTGCAGATACAATGTGATCTACTGGTTGCCATGGTAACAATGCTTTTTCATTCCATAACTTGAATAAATGTTGAGGTTGCCCTTGGTATAACTAACTTAGCTCCCTTCTAAAGTTGGGCACAATTGTGTTATCTAAGGAAAGCAGAGAGGAGACTCCCAGCATTCCTACTGACATAAATTTAGGCATGTAACAAGCAGGTACATGATTCCACCAGGCACAAAATAAGAGTCAATTAATATATGATTATTTGAAATCATAAAATATAAGGAAATATAAAATGTTGCTTCATAATGTGGTATCATACATTTTTCTGTAATTTGTATTGTTTGTGACACTTCGCTTTTCTTCAACACATGAAAACTTATTTCATCATTTTATAGTATTTTCTTTATAGAGGTATGCAAGAAAGCACTCTTCTTCTTTTCCTTGTTGTAATCCTGCAATGAAATTTCATTATTTCTTGGGAGCTATAACCTCCAGTTCTGAATTAATTATTGCTGACAAGAGTTGACTATAAACCTGATTGTTCCCACCTCCCTTATTCTTTTATGTTTTCCTTTTGCTAAATGTGGACAACAAACATTGTACTGAAACAAACAAAAAACAAACGGATCCTTTAATTTGCTCCTGTGCATTTAACATTAGAAAAAAGCATTCTATATAGAAGCAGCATAATTTTTCTCATTTCTATAGTTGCTATTGGCATCAGTGAGCATTTTATCCTGCATTATAAATGCAGAATCAAATCTCCTGCTATTAGATGGAAGGAGTGACTTTTGTTTTTCCTTCTAACTCCTTTTTCCTTTTTTTTTTTTTGGCAGCTTTATTGCATGCTCTACACATTTCTGTCTACTTAGGATCCGTTATCAAGTCTATGAGTGATTAGTGGCTTATCTATGTTTGAATGATTTAGATTCATGAATTAATTAACAAGAAAAGAACCATTAGAAAGCATTAGCAAAAAGGCTGGTGATTTCAGGCTATTTTGGAGAGAATTAGAACTGTCATCCCAACCCAAGAAAATTGTAGCCATTGTGATTCATGCTTTCCTCAAAAGAAATCAGTGTATTATGTCTAACTTAGTTGAAAACAACCACCAAACCACAGGATATAAATTCTACTTTATGATGCCTGATATTGGTCTAGAAATTAAATATATTGTTTTGATTTTAAACATTATCTGTGGATTGTTATTTTTTTTTACTCCTTTACTCAGTGCTTTTTCACATTTGCAGTTAAATGCCAGTGCATTTGAGGGTTTGATTCTGGAGTTCTTGAGAATGAACTTGAGCTTTATATAGTATTCTCAGTTTTAGAGAATGTTTTTTCTTAAGCCTTTTATGAGGTCAGAACCAGCTCCTGACCTTTGCTGAGTACTCTTTTTTTAAAAATTATCTGCATCCTTCCTTGAGCATAACACTTCAACAAAAAGATCTATGCCTTACAGTGATAAGTGTAATGAGCAGCAATAGGCAAGTTTTAACCTTCCTAGTTTGGAATTGTGGCTTATAATGGGAATAGTGTACAAATTTAATTTAATTTAATTTTTATTTGAGTGATGGCATTGGCAGCATTGAGAGGTATTATGGACATAAGTCAAGAACTAAAGATTTCTCTACAAGACAGGAAATAAGTGAGGTTTTTAAAATAATATTTTGCTACACACCTAGTATAAATTGGAATGAAAGACAAAGAAAAGCATCATCGGTCTTGTCTGTTTGACTTAGAAATTGTATGTGTTCAGAACTGGGTAATTAGAGCAATATAAGGCTGATAATGTCATGTATTTACTGCCATCTCTCTTCCATTCCTTCAGGAGACTTTATTTATCGCTACTTCCATTATAAAGGTTGTAAGGCCTTTGTACACGTGTCCTTACCAAGGTGAATATTAGTCTACATTAACAAATTAAATCTACTGGTGTTAGCGAGCTCTGTTCTGCAGTTCTCATTCTGTGTGGGGGATGCCAGAGAAGTCAAGTTCTAGCCCTGTCAGATGTTAATCAAGTTGTTATCTATTTCCCCTCATATGCCAGTAATTTCTAGAATTTCACTTGTTTGATGTTAGGATTATTCTCAAGTATAATTTCTGTATATCTACACAGTCCATTTTGCTTTCCCTGAGCCATATGGTAATAGTAGTATGTTTTATCAGTCCTAGGTTAAATCTGCAGTCCTCCTTGAAGCCTTGGCACTCCTCCTCACTTACTGGCTGAAACAGAAGTCCTGCAGTTTTTATATAATTTCCCTCATGCTCTTCACTGCAGCTAAGGCTTGAACCACTGCCAGCGACATCACTGGAAGACACTGTTCTAGTGTCTTCTCCCTTCTCTTCCCCTTCCCCTTCCCTCTGGTTTTTGTCCTGAAGGAAACTTTACATTCTTGGGAGGAAAACAGTTCTGATTCTGGTGAAAATAATACAGTTGCAAAACTCTCTTAGGGCAGAAATACAAATTGAATTTTCCTGACACGCTACTTTGGGACCTGGACCTCCAGGCCTGTTGAGCTCCCGTGTGGGAGGGGATGCAGGAGCCCTGCCAGCCTGGGGTGGGCAGTGTGTGGAGGCAGTGGGGGAAGCCTGGCTGGCTACTTTCTGCTCAAACTGACATGTTCTGGCACAGTTTCAGTTGTATTGAATTAATATTTTTTCAGTGAAAAGTTTAATTGGGAAATTTCCAACAGCTCCATACCCCACCACATTAATTGCAAGGCCACTGGAAGGGATGGTTGGCATCTGCCCCTTTTGTTTTACAGTCATGTTAGTTTGCCCTGGTGTGGTGCAGGTTTCTCTACAAATTCAGATGCTCCAAGCCTGCAATTCTTCCATATACTGACATTTTTTTCAAGTACATGCTGTCCTGCCAGCTGTGAGAGAATGATAGCAATATTAATATCATCATCCCATCTTTTGTCTCTCTTCATGCCTTTCCCCTTTCTTTTTTCCCCTCTGCTTTTGTATGGCTCCAGAGAGGTCTCCTCAGCTGTCCTTGCCAAGGTGGTAGCTCTCTGTCAGGCTGTCAAACCTACCCACTAATAGCTGTGAAGAGTTTAGGCTCCAAGAAAGGGCCAACTGAAATGCCTAGCCTTCGGTTGTTGTAAGAAGACATATCTCATTAACCGACAGAGCTGTGGAGTGCTAAGGTTGTGATAACATCACTTTGGTGGTTGTGACACCAGTAATGGTTTTTGTCACATTATTTTAGAAAGTGTGCCCTTTTTCCTGTGTTAGAGGTTCATTAAAGCCCAATCCTTAAAGTGTTCTCACCTTAAATATATTTAGAGGCAATTGGGGGCCAGTCAAGGGCATGAACAATTTAGTCTCCATTTAGGACACCTCTTGCATGTCCAAAGAGTGTATCTGCAGCTGTATTGCAGCTCAGCAATAGTGTGCCACAGGAAAGTGTACACCAGGATTCCTGCTGTCAGTCATGGATTTTATGCTTCTGTTATTTTCCAAAGAATATTAAGATTTTTTTTCTTTTTAACTGGGAACTTTCTGCTGGTTGGACTTCATCTTAAAGGTCTTTTCCAACATAAACAATTCTATGATTCTATGAAAAGCTTCATTAAGTTCCTCTTTTTTCACTTTTGCTTTTCTTTAACTACACAAACTTTTTTCATCTTTTCAAGTGTCCCACACAATGAACCCCCCACCCTGCTTGCAGTTGGACCACTGCTTGGGAACATCATGCAACTGAGTTTTTGGGTTTTTTTTTCCCTTAGGCCCTGACTGCAGCCCCTCAGCTCACATAAGAACTCACATTTAGCACTGCCCTATTCCCATGAGCGGTTTCTTTCTTCTTAGTGATAGAGAAAGCAGAAATAATCCTACTCTCAGCAGTTTCGGGATTACAGGCAAAAATTGTGTTCCTTGATGTATGACTGTGTAGGGATATTAATCTTTTCCCTGATGCCTGTTGTCTGTCATCTCTGTCTTACCAGCACTGTCCTTTTGACCCCTCTACAAGGATAACTTGTTATTAACGTTGCCTTTGCTGCGGATGCTCAGTATGCAGATGGCAGCACCAACAGTTTTTCTAAAAGGGCTTGTTCTGTGCGTTATCAGACACAGTATTCAAAACTGGCTTCAGCAACAAAGGATTTAGATTTTTTTTCCCCCGTGTTGTGGCTCATACCCATTTTATCACCATTTGTGTAGCTGATAAATTCAGAGGAGGTTGTGTTGAGCCGAATGTCGTTGTTGTGCATCTGCGAGACTGATAGTGTGAGACCACTAAGAAGTTTTGGTAAAATGCCTGGGTGCTTTTTCCTGAAGGGAGGTTGTGGTTGAATATTTAGAGTGTTTGATGTTTTTACAGGCTGGTCAGAAGTCACTGAGAGCCATAACAAAGTCACTGTGTGAGGCGCTTTAATGTCATTAATTGATTTCTACCAGTATACTGTGATTAGCCATTTTATGAAAGGACTTAACTGCAGCTGAAAACAAAAATATTGGAGTACAGAGAACTGGGGAAAAGATCATGACCTCAGAAAAAAATAATAAAATGCAATATGTATATCCTATGAGCTGTGTTTTGTAATGAAATGAAATAACCTTATGTAACTTTTTTTTATACTTAAGAATTGCCATATGACAAACCTCTGTTGATGGTCCTGCAGTCCTGTAAGGTAATTTTTCCCTTGATATTTGGAAAAAGTGGTGATCTTGCAATTACAAAACAGGCAGTCCCATTGAAAACATTTCATCTTTTGGTATTTTAAGTTGAGGTGGAGTAGTAACTATTAATTTTCATCTTTCTAAAACAAAGAGAGGGTGACCACAGCAGAAAAAATACTAGTCTCCTCCTTATATAGTGGGGTTGAGCTGTACTGGTGACTTTGAAAGCTTTTCTCCTGTGGTAGCTGAAAGTGACTCAAACACCTTAATACAGATCTTGATCCCTCTTGAAATTCTATGAAATGCAGTAACATATTCTGGGATGGATTATCCACAGAGATCAGAGATATTGTCATCCACCTGCATGTTAATTTTGATCTGTTCACTTCCATTTTTTTGGCAAATGAAGGGGCAGAGTCTGTGAAGAATTTTTGTACGTGTTTGTACTTTGGTGACTTTAGATCTAAGTTTGCAGTTTCCACAATAACAGACTCCAGGGAGAAACACACTGAAGTGTAAGAAGGTGATCATCTTTAGTCTTGATAGAAGCTGTCTGAAAGCGTATCTTAGATCTGTTAATAGAATATGTTTCATTGTGTTTCTTTTTTTTTTTCTTTCTGTTTGCAGTATAAATGTGCTTATATTTTATAGCCAGGACTCACCTCATTGTTTATTATGAGCACTAGCAAATGTCTCACATTGTACAACTTCATTTTCCATTACTTCCAGGAGTTGTTGAATATTTTCTGTTTATTCTGAAAGGTGTCTGTGTCAGCCTATGTAATTCTGTATGAAAAATGGAGCCAGCAGTGTTCAGAAGCAGCTAAGAATGAAGTTAGGGGTAAACACTGTTTTGCTATGTTAAAAAAAAAAATTGGCAGTTGTTCTCTGAAAAGCTCTTATGCCCTTATTATTCTGAGTTGGGATCTGAAATCCCTTTGGGGTGTTTTTGCCATCTTCATAAATATTTGCCCAAATATGACCCGAGTTAGAGGCCAAAAAATGCAGTCTGTACAAGCTCTATAAAGAGTTTCTAGAGTTCTGGAGGTTAATATTTGAAGGCTCTGGAAGCTCCGAGCATGCTTCAGCTTGAGCTGTGAAGGGTTTTCTGTACAGCTGCAGCTCCTGGCTGCTACAACCAGAATGTGCTTGTAGGATGTAATGAGCCAGGATGCAGATTTAACTCTCACTTTTGGTGTGTCCAACCTAGTCCTCAGTGGGCAGGTTTGGGGACCTCAGTGCCACACTGCAAAGGCTTTTTTTCTTAGCTTGGACCTAGTCTCAGTGTTAAGTCTCAACATATGCTGAACAAGGAAGGGAGCAGGACAGAGTAAAAAAAGTGTTTTATTCAAGGAACTACATTAGATAATACAAAGATTACCAGTCAGTGTTTCTCAGTTTTTTGACTTGACTTTTCTGTCTTTTTCATGTTCTTCTAATTCTTCTTTTGTATGGACAGTATATACCAGAGATGTTATAATATCCAAGCAAAAAGACACCTGCCCAGCAGAACAATCAGTCTCTGGAAATTAGGATCTTGTTCTTTTGTGGCTTTTGTCAGGCTCTGTCACCAGTTTGAGCACTTTCCCTGCATGGCAGTGGAAGCTTCTCTACACTTGTTCTTCTGACCCCATTTCCTGACTCTGCTCTTGTGTTTCATACTGCTTAAATGGATATATTCCTGTGTGCACAGGGAAGCTCCTTAGATTCATTGAGGGGAGTGGTCTCCTCTTCAGAACACAAACAGCCCTGGGAATCCTCTACATACACTTTTTCCCGTACCTCTCAAGGGCATGACCTGGCACCAGCATCAAAAGACATAGAGGCAGAAGTGATTGACATTATCTGATTGTGTTGAGTCACTTTTACCCAATTATGCTATGAAAACAAAATGTTCCTGCCCTCCATAACTTCTAGAAGAGGCAATTTCTTTGTTATTTAATGTGATTTTGAAGCTGATAGCCTGTGTAAAGTTTGCTTTGTTGCATGTTGCCCAAAGAAGATTCTCTTTGCCTTTGCTTGGTTGTTTGGCAGCAGGAAAATCTGTCTGTGCACTGGATTTTCCATCCTACATTAAGTTTACAGGTGCCTTACAGGTTATCTCTTAGTTCCTGTATTACTTTTTTACCCACTGAAATTGGCAGTGTGTGAATCTGTCTGGATCTGGTATTGGCTGGGGTAGCTCTGTGTCTGATCCCTTCTTAAAGAAAGCAGGTGAAGAGATGTAGGACAAAAGTTCTGTCATTGGGAAGTGCATCGTTTGCATTGCTGGTTAGGGATGTTCCAACATAACAGGCACTTCAGTAATGGGTAACATAGGTACAGAAATTAATCTTTGCACAGTTGTCCTGTCCTGGAGAAATTATGTGAAAATGGATTTTCTTTTCAGTGAAGCAGGCTTCTGAATTTACTGTCTGTGGCAGAGCATAAGGTTTTTTTTCTCTTAGAAAGCTGTTGGAAAGTAGAGCAGCTTTTAAATGCTATTTTGAGCAGTGGAGGTTTCTCACAGGAAGAGAGGAGGCAGTGCATTCTGGGTGTTGGATCCTCTTTTAATTAATTAAAAGGCCAAACGCAGGAATCCAAGGAACACAGAAATATCCCTGATACCAAAGTTATCAGTTGCTTTGGCCAGAGATTGGGTTCTTCCCTGCCAATTGCAAATAACCCAGAAAACTAATGTCTCCCATAAGGAAGCCAGCCCACTGTGGCTGTTTTCAACAATGCCATAGATTCCTTCTGCTTCCTTCTTGCTCTGTGCTAATTCAGGGGGTCATATTCCTGCTCATGTAAAGTGTAACTCACAAGTTGAGGCCTGCTAAGCAAGGACTTCCAGCTGTTTCATTCCTATAAGCATATAAATATTTATACCACCCCAGGGTTCCTTTCATGCTGAAAATAAAGGTAGCACTTGTCTGCTGTTAAAATATATTACCCAGGAGATAAATGGCTTACCTCAGTATCAGGAAGATGGATGAGAGGAGTGGAAAATTGGCTATAATATTGGTTGGAAGATCCACTGACTCCAGAGAACCTTGCTGTTTACTTGAAACTCCTGCTGGGAACTGACATCGAGGTTGATAGTGGTGTGTTTAGCTATCAAGAGATGATTAATTAAAAGCTGTAATAAATGTGAAATTTCGTGGTTGACAGATGCAGAGCTAGCTAAATTTCCTTGTGATGGGTAATGTGCACCATGGATTGCTTATAACATCCTAACAGGACATGAATGGTGCTTTTGAAGGTACAGATGAGACGGGGAGAGCGTGCATAAGGCCACATGTAAAGCGAGATGGCAGTTTACTTCTGTGGCATTTTGGTGCTCTACCTCCTCCTGTCCCACCTCAAGTCCAAACGTATTCTGGTCAAGGCTGCTGGGAGTAATTTCCCACCCACTGCACTGGTGCAAAGTAAGTATCAGATAGGCAGTGTGGGGAGGCTCAAAGTCCCAGTGCCAGTGTAGCATCACCCAAGCGAACTGGGATTCTGTGGTGGCCTCTCTGCCCTGACTCTTCTGCCTGGCCATAAAAAGAGAGGTGCCTCTCTGCCCCTGCACAGCCAGTGCAGGTTGCTAGGGCTGTGTGAAGGTCTGGAAAACTGCCATAAAGCTTCGCTGTCAATTGGAAGCATGATGGGAACGTCTCTTGAGTCAGTCTGCTGACTTTCAGGGACTTGGCTAGGGTGCTGCCTTGCCCTTCAGTACACGCTGCTGTCACTTGGGGGCCCCTTGAATCCTCCTTCTCATCTGTCACTGGATTTAGACAGAGCATGCTGAGAGCAGCCGGGTTTTCCTCCAGCAAGAATTATTTCACGGACCATTCCAGATTCTGATAAATGAAGCGTGCCTTGATGTCATTTTAGAGTAATATCTGTATTGAAATTGGAACTTGTGAAAATATGTAGGACTTGCCTTTGTGCTTTGCTTCATTCAGGTTAATTGTTGTGGCTTGCATGATTAGAGGGCCTGACTAAACACAAAAATATGTCATGTGTAAGTGGAGGTTTAATGAAAAAGTAATTCTTCCCTTAAGTGAGATTGGTTTTGATATAAGATAGCAAAATAAAGAAATTCTCTATTCTTCTCCCTTTTTGGGGAAATATTTATTATAGGTAATGAAAATCCAACTTGAACCCAAGCGGCTTTAGTTTTGCCCAATTTTTGTCTAACCTGATAAAAGATTGATTTTTCTCTTCCTTGAAATTGCTAAAAGAAGCAAAGACAAGGGGAAGAGCCTTATGAAAATCTTACCATTGGGGCTGTAAATTTGCAAACACCTACTCTAAAGGGTTTTTTTGAAAATATCTCTGCCTAGCGAGATGCTGAAGGGGAAACACGGTCTTTCACACTAACCATTGTTAATGTCCCTTCAGTATGAGGGAGCTTTCGCCCTCCCAGTGCTCCCTGTTGACTTGCTGCCAGCTGCTCATGTATGTAATGTGTATGGGTGTGCTTAAAATCCATTCCCATCTATGAGGAAATAGATGGCTTGTACAAATACAGCACCATACATCACATACATTCTCCATATGTGTTGCAGTTTGGAATGTCAGTGAGCACAGGGAAATGAGGATTGGGGCTATTTTAGAGGATGGAAATGCCAGAGAAGAGACAGAGAAATGAAGCAATATATTTGTTTGCATAAATCTCCCTTTTACTGAATTGCTTTAATGCTGTGTCTGTTTCTCGTTCTTCCTCTCCTTCTCTTTTGCTGCTTCATTCATTGCAGTTTTTCAAATATGTAGGCAACAAAAAGCCATGGCCAGTGAAATGGAAGATTACAATTATGCATCAGTATTCCTGTAACGTGGCTGCTCAGCAATGTCTCCTGGGAGTGTTACAATGACTATCTGACATTAATTGGCTCAGTACCTGGATGTCTGACCTTGCAGAAATTTAATAGATCAATTCTACATGTTCTTTACTGATAAAGAAAACTTTTTCAGGGCAGGGGCTGCATCTTTGGGCATGCCTGCACCACAGTGACAACCAGAAGTACCAGTCAGATTCACTGACGCTTAGAGTAAAAAAAAAAAAAAATAGAGGAGCCATAAAGTGGTTTCTCTCCCCTGTTTTGCCAAGGTAGCTCTGTTCCTCAGCAATTTTTAACCCATTCAAAGTCCTTTTCACTGCTGGTTTCTTTACACTTGATGCACAAATGCTGTTTTCTCTTCTTTGAGTTGTACATGTATGGCCTTCATACGTGCGTTTGACATACTGAACAATATAACTAAACCGGGTCAGAATTAGAGGAACAGCACCTACTGGGATGCACTTGCATTGAAACAGCTACCTCTTTTGTGTCGCTCACTCTCCGGTGACCGAATCTGCCAGGAGGATCTCGCAGGGGGCTGCGCGCCGCTCTTCGGCAGCCGCCGTGTTTCAATGCGCCCTGCTCAGTCAGCAGCAAGCCCTCATCTCCCGCACTGCTCAGTCAGCTGCCTTTGGCTGCGCCGGGGATGTGGGCTGCGTGTGCACAAATGGATGATGGTTCAGCTCCCTTCACTTTCAGGGAGCAGGGAGGGAGAAAGTCGGTGTACAAACCGCAGCTTAGCCAAGATTCACACACACGCCGGTCGCTGAGCTGTGGGGGTGTTTGTTTCCCAAGTTAAAAAGTTGTGGAAAAGAAGGGAGATCCGTACACTGAGTATTCTAGGAGATGCTCAGAGGCACACATTACATGCCTACTCCACTGTTTTCATTGCCTTCACTGAAGTACAGGAGAGAAGCTCTACAGAAGGTGTATTCTGCCTCTCTATTACTGGCGTGTTCGGGAGCACTTGCCGCTTCCAGACTATTGTTACCTGTCCCCTGCTTTGTTTGACTTTCTGGGAATTAAACAAGCCATCACCTTGGGGACACGGAAACCCGCATATTCAAAGCCCCCCTCTCACTGGCTTCTGTGAATTAACATCCAGCACACGGAGCCCAGTGCCGCTCACAAAGGGAGCCCGTTCCGCCTCCCCGTCCCGGGGTGCAAAGAGCCCCCTCACCAGTTTTGGCCTCTGGCAGCGGCACCCCCGGGCTGCGGGGTGGCAGCCCCAGCCCGGACCTCGGCGGGCACTGACCGCGCTCTCTCTGTCCCTCTCCCCCTGCGCACGGAAGGCGGACGATGGAGGCGGCGGCGAGCGGGCGCGGGAGGCGGCCGGCGCGGCGCTGGTGCTGCGGAAGGTGTGGTCACGCAGCCCGGCCCCCGAGCGGCGCGGGAGGTAAGGCTTCCGCGGCTCCG
>WAAE01025493.1:33920-180674 GCA_013400495.1 Nicator chloris | reverse complement strand
CCCGCGGCCCCGGCAGGGCGATGGCCCCCGCGGGGGGAGCTTAGGGGCCGGGCGGCGGCGCGCAGGGAGCGGGGCGCCATGGGCAGCGGCAGGGTGCGGGTGCCCGAGGCGCTGGCGGGCCGCGGCGGGGAGCGGCCGCTGCCCACCTTCGACGTGCCTTACTTCAAGTACATCGACGAGGAGGACGAGGAGGATGAGTGGAGTAGCCGCTCGCAGTCCTCCACCGAGGATGACTCCGGGGACTCTCTGCTTTCCGACAGATACGTGGTGGTGTCGGGGACGCCGGAGAAGATTTTGGAGCATCTCCTCAGCGACCTGCACCTGGAAGCCGCCCAGGACAAAGAGACGGGTAAGGAGCGAGCCTGGCGGGGACGCGGCGGCGGCCGGGGATGCGGAGAGGCGCCTGTGCCGGTGCCGGCAGAGCGGCGCGGGGGTCGGTCCCGGGCACCCCTGGCCCAAAGCCGCTGCCAGCCGGGCGTGCAGCCGGGGCGATGCGGGGAGGAATCCCCGCGTGTGGCGCGGCAGCCGGGAGGTGTCGGGGCGGCACCGGCCCCGGGGCGGCAGCGCCGGCGGTAGCGGAGCCGCTCGGCAGCAACTTGAAGCGGTTTGCCTTCGGCTTTGGCTGCCGCCGGGGTAGCGCAGGCTGCGGCGGGCTTTGTACAGCACCTTCTCCCTGCAGGCTGGGCTGCCATCCCTCGTAGCCTGCAGCCGTTCCTGTGTCCATCCGGATGCTTGCGGTGCATCTCACCTCCTGGCCAGCTACTCGTTTTGCCTCCAACCCAAGACTTTGGCTCGTCTGTTTCATAAAAATGGCTTATAAATTTCCTCATAGCCCAGGGCACACCGTATCGCCCAGTGCTCTACTTGTTTGTCTTCAACCAGAGTTATTTCATTCCAGCCTAGAGCAATTTTATATGAATCGGGCTACTTGACATGCAGTTTAATTTCCAGCTGGATCTCTTGGCTATGTGCACAGCTTGCTGTCACCAAGAGCTCATGGAGTAGTTTATCAGAAGTGCCTGCAACCTGCAATTCATAGATACTTTTAATGGAAGCAACCAGGCTGGTGAGACTTTTGGAGGTCCTGAATACTGAAGAGGAGGGTAGGTGGCTGCCAATGGCACTGCGTATTTGGTCATCCCCAATAGGGTTAAAATGCATACTCCTGATGCCTGTGTATATCTTTCTCAACAAATGAGATTACTGAGAATAAACACACTTTAATCCTTTTAAATGTCTGAAAATATAACATCTGTGATTCCCAGAGGAATGTCTCAGAACAGGTCATTAGTTTAATGTGGGACAGTAGGCATATTCCTGGTGCTGATGTGTCAATGCCCCAAAGAAACACATAGAGTGTCTGCCAGTGATATTATTACAGTGTTCCTAGTGCTGCTTTTGTCTGCCTAGACATTAATATTTAGTGCAGAGAGAGGCTGTGGTTGTCTTCCTTCCACAGATGCACTAGGCTAGTTATGGGTGTAATTTACTTGAACCAGCTCCTAGGCAGTGTAGTGAGGATCCTTCCTTGGCCTTTTAAGGTCAAATATTGGATCCAGAATAAGTTTTCTCATTAATGTTTATCACACTCAGATTGGGGAACATCAGCTGCCAGTCTTTATAGTCTGCTTCACCTTATTTTATAAGATCACAATCTTACTGGAAAGCAGTGATATTTTCAGTAGTGATATGCATTATATTTTGGTATTTGTAAATGCAAAGCACTCCTTTTGTAAAGCCTTAGATGCTGTATACATCCTCCCATGCACTACCTTTTTTTTTTTTTTTTAATCTCTTTTCTCTTTCTCCCTCACATCACAGAGAGGCTGTTTCTAAGCCTGGTCTTTTTGTCATACAGAGGGGCTAGTAAACTGTCCTCAAAGCAAATGTTAAACCACTACTTGCGTGGTTGTTAGCAGATGGTAAAGCATTTAAAGGTTGATTAGCTTCCCCTCACCTCTGCCTTATCCAAACTCCTTGGGAAAGAAACAATTAGGCTCTGCCCTGTAGCCAGGGTTAACTGGATCCCAGGGACAGAACAAAGTAGCTGTGCCTTCGGTTTTTTGCCATCACAAAGATGTGTGCTAAACCTTGCCCAGCAGCCCTCCACTCCCTCAAGGGTAGTTCCTCAGATACCATTTTCTTCTGACTTTATCAATCTGGTAATACAGAACTTCATCAAAATGAAATACTTTAGGAGTTATGTTTCCCAGTGGTTTACGAGGGGGATGCCCCGTAATGGTTTTTACCAGCTTGTTTTGCAGACTCAGCTGCCTTTGGCATGAGGAAGTATGGGATGTGGATTGTGCATATGTACAGCTTTGTGTGTGTACCTGAAGGCATCCTTCTGCTGTTTGGGTGCTTGGATTTGCTGGGTTTTGTATTTTTTTCTAGTTCCAATCTGGCCCATCTCAGAGAACAGTCGAGTTGCAGAGCCCTGCAGGCTTGTGTTTTAGCAGGCATAGCTTTGCAGAACATAAAAGGACGATGTTGTTGTACCCAGCTGCTGCTCCTGCTGTCTGTTTGCCAGTTCCAGGATGACTTCCGTGGCCTCTTGCTTTCCCTGCAGCACCCAATGCAGTTTCCTTATTTGTGTCTGTAAAGAACATGAGAAAGGGCTGTTCTTACATTCGCTGGTGCACAGGGGTCTGTTGTTCTGTTTGACCCTTTGCACTGCTTCCCAAGGAGGGATGCTCTGTGTTTTCATTCCCACCCTTTGTATACCAAATCATAAGTGCAGCGCTCTGTGGTTGTTAACAAAACAATCCGCTGTCCTGGGCTGGCGTGGGCATGGAACACTGCCTTTTACAAGCACCAACATGGCTGAATGATGCTCCATGGATTGCTCCCAGCCATCCTCCATTTTCTAGCCCAAGTCAGCAGACACCTCTTGCACCTGAGACCGTAAAGCAAGTTTTGGGGCTGGTCTGGAAAAAAATTTACCAGTGTCCAGCCCAGTCTCCAAGGCTTCCTTCAGCTGCTGCGAAACCTGCAGCAAGACACCTTAAGCACTCAGCTTAATAACCTCTGCTATAATAAACAGGTGGGGACACAACCTGAAGAGTTATCCCAGTGCCTGTGACATAACAGAGCACTGTTTTAGCAGCTGAGGACACCTGAAGAGGACACTGCAATCTGCAAAGCTAGAGTAGTCTATTGTTCTGGTGACTTCCATAGGCAGGATGTCTGGAAATCCTGAGGTATGCAAGACTCTTTAGGCTTAACTTACTTAGTAATTCTTTAATGACTGAGGAATTTTTGTGATGACTCTGTCAGGGAGTATGTGCGAGTTCTTGGGACATCACCTTAAATTTGAGCTTACCACTAACAAAGGCTTGCCAGCCTTCCATCTCAAAGGGAGGCAGTTTCCATCTCACTGAGGTACCTGTAAAGTACCAACCCCCAAGAAGACTGTTCTTTCCTACCATGGGATGGATGGAAATTTTAAATTTCTGTAACGAACAGCTTTTCTGAGTCATCTCTGAGGTGGTTGGAATCACTGGGGAATGTCTGCTGAGTGTGCATTTTAGAGTGTAATTTGAGGTTGTAAGACCTGAATAGAGAGCTACACTTCAAATGTGTCAGTGTCTAGGCGGAAGATGCAAGGCACACCTCCTGGGCTAATCCTCTTCAAGGGTGGGGATTTGAACAAGTAATCTCCAAGAGGCCAAATCTTAGCATCTCAGGATCTCTGATCCCTTCCCATTGACTACACTATTTACTTCAGAATCATTGTTCCTTTATGTAAAATCTTTATTTCTTGGATGTTAGTACCATTTCCTTCTCTAGATGTTATCCTGATGTCATCTTTGGAGTTTCCTCCAGCTGGTCTCTGTTCAAACATACTGTTTTGCTTTGTGGTGGTTAAATTCAACATTTGGCAGCCTCTGGAATGACGTAGTGATCATCACATCCACTGCTACTACTCCAGGCCTGCCTGGATCACTCAGGCCATTTCCTTCAGTCCATTGGGTCACCTCTTTCAGGCAGCTTGAGCAGAACATTGCTGAAGTAGAATATAATCTCCCCCACTGCATCTGCTGACACCACATGTCTTTTACCTCCCTACTACGGGATTCATTTTAGGGATAGAGAGGAATTTCATTTGTGGAGGTCTTTGAGAGCAAGAGGCAAAGTGTGATCGGGAGAAAGAAAATAAATGTGGAATGGTACGACTGGAACAACACAGTGGTGTCAGTATTAATGGATGCATCTTTGTAGTGGACTGGGTGAAAAGAGTTGTGACAAGGGGGAGGCATGACAGTTTTGTTAGGCTATTCCAGAAGCTGGGATGGCAAATGATGGAGAAAGATTCAAGGGACAGAAAAAGATGACAAATCCTCATGACATAGCTAAAAGAAAAGCAGTAAAGTGTAAGTATGGTCTGGATTTCTTTGGAGTAGGAAAAGAAAGAAGTAAAGACCTTTGTACCATGCTGTTTCACCTTATCTGGAACTGCGCACGATCCTTGGATTAGTGGGAACTCTCCCCTGTCATACAGAAGCAGTTTTACCTTTAGGATTGTAGCATACCACCTCGGAGGGGGCTTCAGACCATGTCTATTTGTCCTAGAAGTCCTGTGTAGGAAGAATTACTTTGGTTTAACACATTCTGTTTCTACACTGCACCAATGACACTGCTGTGCTGTTGGGCAGTGGCACCCTCTGCAGAACTGTGCATGACCTTGGAGGAAAATGGTACTGTCTTGCATGAACTGACTGTAGTCAGCTGCTAAATGAAGTTGTGAAAAAGGGAGACAGCTCTACCTTTTCTAGATTGTCTTTTGTTTAATATTCCAAGAGAAAAAGGTCTGGTTGCTTTTTGATGTTTTTTTCTTAGTTATGATGTTATTAGGTTTAGTGCTTTTCACTGATGATTAAAAGGTGTTGAAGAATGTACTTTTGTGACTGCCACACTGTCAGTGTAAGTGTGTCTGATGCATGTGGACTGATGTCAACAAGAATAAATATTTGCCCCACACTTTGTGATCCTACCTTTCAGGTTTTAGGATGGAGAGAGTAAATGCCTGCTAACACTTCCTCTTAACAGTTGTTCATAATGAAATGTTGTCAGTCATCATTTTGAGGGATTTTGTAAACTTTTCCCTGATGTGTAGGAAGATTTGGTAAAATAAGTGGGCTAAATGCATGTTACTGCCATGCCCATAGGAGGGGAATAACAGTTTAGCAAAGCACATCAGTGTAAGACTAACAGAAAAGTTAAAAAATACTAATATGCATCAGTGTTCAATAGGAGAGAACCTGGGGAGGCTCTTGCAGATGACCATTGCTTTACGCAGTGTGAGTCTAAGCTATCTCTAAATTGGACTGTCAGTAGAAGTAGGTTTAGAATAAATCAATAAAATGAATAGTAACAAATCACCAGGATCAGATGTTACTCCCCGAAGACTTCTAAAGGAACTCTGATACGAAATTGCTGAACTCCTAACCGTGGTGTGTAATCTATCATATAAAGCCGCTTGAGTGGCAGAGGAAGGTGGAAAATGTGATACCAATTAAAAGAAATGGTTCTATTTGGGGAACATCCAAGTAATGAGGTTGTCATTTTATCAATACATTATTCTAGCATAAACTGTTGCTGTAGTCAAAAGAAGCAGCTCAGCCTTTCCCAGCCACTCCTGCCACTGGTGCCTCTGTGCTTCTACAGTCTGTCGTGTGATTCTGCAGCACTCTGAAGTAGGGAGCTGGTCCTAGTTGATACTAACCTAGGAAATACTAAATTATTAGTTTTAAGATGGATAAGTCTCTTGATCCTCTTAATCTGTCAGTGACACAAAGTTTTCCCCCCTGACACAGGGAGAGGCGTGGCAGGGAGTGAGAGGTGTGCGGGTGAGGACAGCAGGAGAGAAGGACTGGTGCCTTTAGCAGCTGGACTTGCTTGCAGGAGTATGATTAGATGCAAAATTTCAGCATGAAGTTATGAATTTGTGCTGGGAAATTGGGTGGCAGTACAGTACATGCAGAAGGAAGAAATGCATACAGAAACATACTGAGAAGCAGGAAATGTGGGGATTATTTTTTGCAGACAGTTCAGATCTTGTGTATCCTGTAGAGCTGTTAAAGGTTTGAAAGAGCATGAGGATATATATAGGATCTGGTGTGCCTGTATCTTACATTCATATTTTCAAAATGCTTTTGATAAAGTCCCTTGCCAAATATCCTGAGAGAAATTTAAAGATCCTTTTCATCAGGAAGCATGTGTTTGAGGACTGATGATTACTTAAAAGAGAGAAAATGAAAGGTAAGAGTAAATTGTGTTTAAAATGAAGGGAATTCACCATTGAAGACTGGGTGCTGCTGAGTGTGAGATGAAGTCTGAGGTAACAGCATGTGCTGGTATTATTAAATGATTGAGGATCTCCTGATAAATAAAGCCATAGTTTCACCTTTGGTGGCCATGCAAAATTATGTTCTTGTACACCCTATTATTCCCACATCTGACTGCCTGTTTGAGCTGCTGTGCTACATCAGGAAGCCAATCCAACTCAAAATTAGTCTCATGAAAGTAGTAAGAATGGGGCAGTGTAGAACTGGGAAAATAAGTTGGGAGCAGGCCCCTCGAACCAGCCCTATGGCTGCAGAAAGATGAAAGGAATAAAAATCTGTGTGACTGCAGGAAAAAATTGCAGATGGGATCCAAGTTTGAAAAGTGCAAAGTAATGTGTTTTTCTACTATGAAGAAGAGGAAATTCTTACACGTATTCAGCTGGGTGCTGACTTGACTATTATCATGCAGAAAATAGGTCTATGGAGGTAGTGTGGATAGTTCTTGGAAATTTTTGATCAGCATTGGTCAAAAAAGCAAGTGGTATTTAGGCTAATTAGGGAAAAAGCCAAGCAAGAGCTGTAGTTATACCATTGGGTAACTGTGAAATATGGAATGTATAATATGATTGCTCTTCTCCCCCAGCTCACATTGAAAATGAAGTAATGGGCAGCAAGAGTGATTAGAATTATAGATTAAACACATCTAAGAATAAATGGTCTGTCTGGTCATCGTAGGAAGGCAGCTTTGGTAAAGGAGGTATATGGTGATCTACAAGGCTATTAATTGTGTGGGGGAAGGTGAGATGTAAAGATAGTTCATTGTTTCTCATAATGAGGCAAGTGTTTTGTCACACAGCAAAATTATTTGGTTTATATCTAATTAAGAGAAGTGGTTCTCTGGTATAATGCACAGCTGAACTGTGAAATTTGTTGTTGTGAGTATTCTGTGGAAGCCAAAACTTGGAAGGGTTTGAAAACAAACTAGGCAAAATCCTGGCAAAAACTCCATCACTGCAGTGATGTCAATACAACCTCCTATTTGTAAAGTCTACACTGCCTGTTGTGGAAGATAGGAGGATGTGTCTAAGAAAGATAACTCCATATTTATCTTTTTCTGAGTTCTTTTTTCTTCTGTTGGGCATCCTCTGTCAAAGACCTGTTTCTTTTTATGGGGATCGTTGATGTGACCCAGCGTATGACATGCAGTATGTTGCAGTTTGGAAAGAATTAATTGCAATCTAAGGTTATAATAAGATGAGTAGGAAAACTGAGTGACCTGGCAGCAGAGTGGGAGTAATTTTCTGCTGAATGGCTTTGGAAAGGGCATGGTGGAATGTGAAGCTGGGACAAGAGAAGCAGGAGCTCTGGGGTAGCATGAAGTTGGGACAAAGTCTGCCAGCAGTGACACTAGTTTCTGGGAATGGGAAGGTCTGGCATCCTCTAACAGTCCACCTGCACTTTGCCATGCTACCCCATCTCCTCTTCTATACTTGGCTTGACCTTGTGCCGGGTAGATTTGGGTATCTTCATAGGAAATATTTTTTTCCCCCTTTGATAGGATTATTTTCTGTCACAGCAGTGAGCTGAATCAGCTTGCAGAAGGAGCACCATGTCTGGGATTCACTGCAGACAGACAGTCTGTCACATGCTGCGGTGCTGAAGGTGTTGGGAAATGCCAGTGAGGGGAATATGTCTAAGATGCTCTCTCCTGTCAGGAGCTCAGACAGTTTTTTTGAGAAATGAGGACATGGAGCTTGAAAAGGATTTATTTGCACTTGGGCACTAAAACTTGTTTGGGCAAACTTTTGGAAAGGCAGAGCCTGGGAATGCTGCTCCTGAATTGTCCCACCATTGTATCCAATGACTGGGAAGCTAGAGTCAACAAGGGGAATGATAAACATTCTCATTCTTGATCAGGACTCTCTTTGTTGATACAGATGGTATTTTTTCAGTTCATCACCGCAAATACTTTTATGCTGTGGGTACTCTTAGCAAGTCAAACCCTTTCAGGGAGAGAAAGTAACTGAGGTAGCCATCAGAAAAACACATAGTTTCGGTGTGCCCAGGAGCACCTAGGCACTTCGTGCACTGCAGGCACCTAAATACATTATTTTTGTACTCAGTGCAAGAATACCTAGTAGAGCCCCAAGTGTTTAATGTTCTGTGTTTGAGTCAAATTTGCAGAAGAAAAAGCTACCCATTCTATATGACAGCCAATTGGATCGGTTTGTAGTATTCTCAGTTTCTCATTCTTTTCCCTGTAATTCAGTGATTCATTATTGCCAGTTGTCACCTTTTGCTATGTGAGAAAGTGATAAGGAGCTGTCGTGAAAGCCTAGTGTGAAACCATTTATTACGAAAATGTGCATTGTAGACAATATCAGGGTTTTTGATGATCTTAGTTGTTTAAGCAGAAAAGAATTGCAAAGTGTAGATCTATCAGGAGAACATTTTTAGGGGTAAAAATAATTTTCTTTTGACAGTGGGAAAGGCTTTTAAGTCAGAAAAGGCAGAAAATGTTCATTTGTTGTACTGCAAAATAAGCTTGCGTGATAGAAGCATTTTGATGAGGTACCTGGAAGATAAGATGTTATGACACTGGGAATTTGGTAAGGTTGCTGGAAGTGTAACCCTAAAGACATTTACAGCTATTTGTAACATCCTTTTTGCCCTCATAACATTGAAAGTCTCGGTGCTATAACTATCAAATCAATGGAGTAAGCATTTCAGATTTATGAAATTATAAATTGTCACATATATATATATAAATAACCAGATGCATTAAGTAGCTGAGATCATAAAGAGACATGTTTGTATATTTGAGAAGCATTTCTACAGAACTTTTTCCAGATTGGTGCTTTTGATAATTCCTAATTGTCTGGTGGTGCTAAGCCAAGAAGTGTGTGGGAGGGATAAAAAATTATTGGAAGACTTTATAAAAATTCTTGTATTTTAGTGGTAAAAAGAATAGCAGATGTTGCTGCTTAGTTCCTGCCTTAGTCTGGATCCTTTTCTAATCACCTGAGTGTGGCTGGTCAGTGTCAAATGCAGCAGAAATAACTCGTGTTCCCAGGTCAGAAGGTTCAGAGGCCACGAAGTCGAAGGGGAAAACTGAGTCACTGCACAGGGGTCATGCCAAAGAGATCTCTCTCATCAGGAGACCCATCATCCTAGAGATACCAGAACTGCTTTGGTTGATTCCCTGTCTGGCTCAAATGCTACACCGGAGGTTAGGTCACTTCCACAGCTGCAGGTCTGGAGATAAAGCAGGCCAGGTACCTTCTGTTGCAACTAGTGTCCTACTGCCTCTAGTGAGCCATAAGAACACTAAAACCAAAACAAGCCAACATCAGCTTAGCAAAAAATCATAGCCAAATTCTGAAATGAATCTAAACTGTGGTAGCGCTTGCTGACTTTTGTCTACTAGAGATCCATTCCCCTGCAGAAATTTGATCAAACCACCAAGAACATGATGGGAGAGAATAGCCTCTATTGCGGAGATGACACAGCTTTCTAGATCCTCTCAGCCCCCAGATATATCCCTGCTTCATATATTCCCAGAATGTGTCTCATTGAAGCTGACTATAAAACATGTACAATTATCTAAAAGTGCTGTTTCTAGTAGATGAAAAGTGGGACCTGATTTTTAAGAGAGTAGTGTAAGAAGAATAGCACCAGATGGAGTGTGGGCTGGCAGGTCAGTTAGCTGTGAGAGGAGGAACTGGAAGTGTAAAAATGAAATATCAGTGTTGCTGCTTCTTATAAAGTGTCCACACATCCTGTTCCTTCAGTGGGAGCCACAGACTGCCTTGTCCTTCAGGAACCCCAAACATGAGGCCCTTCACCACAGGTCCCCCATTTATCCTTCTCACCGCTTAGTATTGTATCCTTTTCTTCCTTCTTTAGGCCTTTTACTATCAAACCCTGATCTGCAAGCTGTTGAAAAGCTGGGCACTGTCATGCGGGTGCCCTTCTTTGATCACACCGAGATTCCCCAGCTGCTGGCCTAAGTAGGCATTTGTACACGAATGACTCCTGTGTTGCTATTAGCACTCACTGCGATGGTTGTTGAGTTGGAACCTTGTTCTCAGGATACAGCAGTGCATTCCTTCCTGAAAGCAGAGTCTGTAATGATTTAAAACTCAGAGATGGTGCTCTGAAATTCAGATTTTTAAATTTTTTTTTTTTTTTGAAAAAAGCTTTTATGGAATGGGGGAATTTTTATGTAAGAATGCCAAAAAGATAAAACTGTATCTTGACGTGCTTGCTGTATCTCTGAGTCCAAGAATACAGTTCACGTGCTGTCTTCAGAGTTTGAATTCCAGTGTTTCCAGTGCTCCAAGTTGCTATAATACAATGATTTTCTTGTGAGATTAACATTTTCTGAGGAATATAAAGAGCGCCTTCATTCCCCGCCCACAGGGTGGAAGGATGGATTCACTGCAGACCTGTGCTTTGAGGTTGTGTATTAAGAATCTGAAAGAAATCTGTTCAAAGCGGCTTTTTTCCCTCTTGTGAACTAAATTTACTTTCATGCTGTTAATTCCTCCTTCCCCCGCAATCCTTCTCAACATGCCCTGAGTTCAAACAGTTTTGCAGTACTATGGAAGTAGCAGCCTTGGTCTTTTTGTGAGCAAGAGTGGGACTGGTTTAGGCTATAGCCAAACTACAATTATTACTTTACTAAGCTCCCTGTCGTGCTCCCTGTTCCTGCCGTTAGGTGATGCTTGGTTGTGCAGTGTACTGATGCAGTCCTTTTCTTTCCCACTTTGCTGCTTTCTGTAAATCCCTGGGCTCAGAGTTCACCCGGGGAGATTAAGAACAAAAAGCCACAACCCAAGACCTATTTGTGAACCATTAATTGGTATAGATTTCTGCCTATTTCCCAGTGGGCTTTTTGTGGGCTCTTAAGACCTCCCTTAATAGCTGGGAACCCTGGGTTGCATTACAGCCTCTCCTTGCTGTGTAGCTGAATAAACACAATTGCTTGAGAAAAGTCTGGGGCGCTGGCAAACTGGTGCCAGCACACTCTGGATTGCCAGGTGCAGCAGAGCCAGGTTCTACCCTGCCCTAACAGTGGCTGCTGCCTTCTCTAGCATGTTCAAGGGAAAGGGAGAAAAAGAGCAGATGAGACAGCAGCTGCTAAAGGCCAAATTTGCTGTGTGCTGGAGGAGCTTGGCAGGGTGTTCTGCTGTGGTTTGTGATGTTTCGCTAGGTTTTGATTTTAGTGGGCAAGGGAGAAGATTGGCTGTTGGATGTAGACATAGATGTTGTAGTAGGAATACTTTTGTGAGAGAGGAGGGGCCTGTCTAAAAAGGAGGTAATGGAACAGAATGCACTGAGCATAAATTCAGAAGCCCTGTGCGTTAACTGCAATTGGTAAGCTCATAATGCAGGCTTTAAATTGCTGTTGCTTTTTTTAGAGGGAAGAGTTTGATCCAGTTTGGTATTACTTGGGGTGTATAACACCTTTTACAAGAGTCTATGTAGTTGGCATTGGAGACAGTCCTGCTTGATTTTTTTAGAGTCAATTTTGATCCTTTCAAAGATTGAAATAGGAGTGGAATTACAGCACTTTGACAGCCAAAGGTTTTTCATGAGATGTCAGCTACCCTCATGGAGTATAGCTGGCACTGGCAGAAAGAGCTTTTCAGAATAGCATCAGTTACTGCAATAAAACACATTACTTGTCCCATCTTTTAGACAAGGTGAAAAATACCAGTGTGAGCTGTAGCTGTGGCAGCAGCTCACACCACTATCTCCCAAGCCAGGCTGAGATCATGAGATGACCTTGTCTAGTTCAGAAAAGCTTGTGAGATCCTTCTAAAACCAAGATCATACTCTCTCTCTGATGTGAAAATGTGATGGCTACAAGGACACTGAGTGCAAAAACATTTTGGGGTGAGGGTTTGGGGAAAATAGATGAATGTAAGTAAAGTGGCAGCATTTATGGGTCCAATTTTGGTGGAAGCTAATAATAAAAAACTTCAGTTTTCTTGCAATGGCATTTGGCATGAATTATGATTTCATTCCTTTACTTGAACTTGAGTTTTGATGGAGATATAAATTGCGAGAATGAGAGATGTAATCATGGAGAAATCATCCTGTCTGACTTGGAGCTGCTGGAAGCTTTTATACACCATGTTTTTATTGCTTTTCAGTTTCTTTCCTTTTTTCCTTTTTCTACACCCTGCATCCTCCTCCTGACATTATCCCTCCTCCTCTCACTGCCCACAATGCTCTGCCAATTCCACAAACAGCCTTTCTTGAACCCTCTTCATACATATTTCTTGGAATTTAAGGCTGGTTGACCTCTCTCTAGGAACCACTGCAGTTAAAACCAGAAAGCCAGATTGTGGTTTTATTCTTTCCCAGCCATGAATTCAGAGCCCCAGCATCAATACAATAATGAAACCCTTGTTGGATTTCATTCCCTACCCCATAGGAGCCTTGTCCATGGGATTTTGTTTGTTGATACTGTTAGTAACATCATGGGAGATGCACAGCCACAAGCTGGAAGCAAACAAACAACAGTGAAAAACAACCGCAAACAAATAGCATTTGTCAGATCCCAGCTGTCAAAGGGTTTTCATTCAAAGCCTTAAAGCAGCAGTGGCCATGTAGCATTGTCCCAAAGTGTGAAAACCACCAAGAATGGGCAAATGCAGACATTTTGCCTATTAAGGTGACTACAGCTTCTCCTCTTGCTGTCTGTAGATGTTAACTGTCTCTGTGGCTGTAGAGTTTAACTCTGTAACAGGCACGTGGAAATTTTCCATCCTGGCACAACGTGCCATCAGGCAGTGGCAGGGAGGCTGCAGCAGGATGACTTAGCAATTCAGCACAAACGTGCATCCCACTTTGCAGCAGGCAAAATGCCTCCTCACTTCCACTTCAGCTACGCAGGCATTGAACAAAGAGCCTGCATGGGGCAGCCGGGTGGTTCTTAGCATGGACAAACAGGTGCAGACCTCTGGCCTGCTGGAGCCCAGCCTGTTGGGAGGAGGCAGCCCTGGGCGTGCTGAGGGCTCCTCGCTGTCCTCCCCCCTGGATGTCCCTGGAGCAGGGCCAGAGAAGCAAAGGGACACTGTCTGTGCTCTCCTTGTGCACTGTAGGGCTCCTGGACAGCAGCTTGCTAACACCTTGGCACTGTTGATGGGTACAGAGCCCTTCCCAGGGCAGTGTGACACCCTGAGGAGCCATTGCTGTCATGGGACCTCTGAGGTGTGCTGTGGGCAGAAGCCCCAAAGCACATGCAAGGAGATTTTGGGGATGTTATCAGTTGGGAAACCTGGGCATGTTGGACAAGTGAAGTCTAAACTTTTAGGCAGGGGAAGGTCTCTGCCAGCTGAAACTGGGCTTCTCCTGCTGGAAAGAAGGCATTTTCCTGAGGTGTGTGTAGTATCACTGGCTTGAGGGAGATTTTGTTACAGTCTCCAGCATGATGGCCCATCTCTCCAGGCAAACGTGTCAGGGGCTGCTTGTGCAGCTTATGTAAATACTTTGAACAGGTTTTTTTCTTTGATGTGTGAATACAGATTGTGTTATTATTAATGAGAATCTAATCTCCCTTCTGGGGTGAGGGGTTTTGACATGCAAATGGGCCATGGGACATTTGATGTTACATCATAGTTTAATGGATAAGAAATTTGTTCAAGGAGTCAAGGTTAGTAAGATGTAATTTGGGAAGTTAAAACTATGTTCTTGATTACAAAGAATGATAAATATTTGATAACAGTTTTCTAAAAGCATCTGGAAAACATGAAAATGCCATCAGCCTTGCAAGAAACGGCTGGACAGGGTTTTCTTGATAAAATGGAGAGGATTCAGATCTTCCTGGAGTGTATGCTTATGTAGGTCTGGGATGAGGGAGATCACAGCAAAGGCTAGGAGCAGTTGGCCAAAGTGCTGCTATTTGTAGTGTTTGGAAGAAAGCCAGCTCCTCTTCTGACCCCCTGACTTAGGGGAATCCTGGGCACGCATCAGGGCAGAGAGAACAGGAAAGTCTGTTGTTAGACCATACACAAACTCCACTGAGGGGAATGTCAGCGTTTTGTGTCCCCTTACTACAGAGAATGTCAGCTCTGTATAATCAAGCTCCAAATGGAACAAAAAATTTCAAATGGAAAGTGAATGCACCACTTCCTCTGCTAATCTGTGAAGCCAGAGATTCACAGCATTTGGCTTGACTATTCATGATCTATTTACCTTTTAAAATTCAGACATAGGCATGTGTGTGATGATTTATTCCTCCTTGTAATTGGATACAGTGATTAAATGAGCTTGCATATTGTAGTTCATTGTCCTTCTGGGATATGGGCTACTGTTTCTTCAGAACAGCAGCTCCTAACGGAATTAATTCCAGCTCCTGTGTGTTTACTGTAATTGGTGATGTGTTTGTAAAGACTGATATGGAAAACTGCTTTTAAATATATGTTCTTATATGTGAAGTATTCATCTAGCTGAAGGGTGGTATGTAGTCCTCAGAGTCTACCTTCTCTGACAGGCTCTTTAGGAACAATAAATACATGCTCACTGTTTTGTAACCTGAAAGAGGCTGTAGGAAGGGTTACACCTAGCAGAAGGGTTTACCAGGCTGCAGCCATGGAGAAGTGATTGCAATCTGAGACTGTCATCACATAATTGATGATTTCCCATGGGCTAAGCAGTGCTTATAGCAGAAGCATACTGCTTCTTAGTAAGACAAAAGAATTTTTTATAATTACCTTTAATGACTAAATGAATAAGCAAATCACTTAAAAAAAAGGAGAAATTATGCTGTTAGACTATTTAATTTGAAGAGGATTTGATAAACTGTTAGGCAAAGGCAATTTGCAGTAGGATCACCATCTGACTCACCTTTGATGGTGTTAGCCAAAAGCACTGTTGTTGTCTGCATGGGACAGTGGTTTGTGTACTCATCCTTGGCAGGTACCTCCCCCTCTCCTGAGCCCATATCTGCCTCCTTTTCTCTATACCCTGGCAAAATAAAGCACGTTTCATGAAAACCGTGCTCTTTTAGGCCGTAAGTGAAGTGCTTGGAAGAGCTATAGAAATGAAAGATGGCAGTGAGCAGTAGTCACAGCCAGGTGCTGTAGTGGTGGAACACGGTCATAGAGCAGATGATCCAAGAGGCATCGTTTCATACAGTGGCTTATCTGTTATTGCAGGTTGGGATTTTTTACCTTTTTCCTTGTCTTTGCATCAGATTTGTGTATGCTTGTGCAGAAAGGTGGGGTTCACCTGTCAGCCAAGGAGATTCCTCGGTGCCTTGTGAAGTCCAGGAGACAGCTGTCTTGATGAAGGGGTAAAAATTGAACACCTTCCATGAAATACAGAATGCATGTCCTGCTTTAGATGCTTTCCAGTGCGTGCATGAAAAACGCAGTATCTCATAAGATTTGGCAAAGAAAGATACAAAGGGAGAAAGCTGGACTATACCAGTCCAAAGTTATGCCTATCTGAGAGCTGTGTCATGCATCTATTTCTTTTGCGTAAATGAATCAATAAATAGCACTAAAAATCTGAAATACTGGCAAAAGCGAAGATAAACCTTTAGAAAATTACCCCACTGTGCTTTCATCTATAATTGCTTAGTATTTCCACTTTATTTAACTGAAATAAGCAAGGCCATCAAATAAGAAACCCTGAGTAATTGCGGTACAGTTGAAGCAAGGATCTAACGCTGAACTCCCCAATGAATGTAACTAGTTTGAAAATTATCAAAATAAGGGTCTTCTATCTTAAAAGTGTAGCACTGAGATGCTGTGTATTGCAAGCAGCCAAATTGCACACAAACACAGTTCAGCTGCCACAGGAAAATATGCCCATGCAGGTGTTCTAATACTTACAAGCAGCTGAACTCTGGATAATATCTGTTCCTCGTGTCTTACCCCTGTATGATCTTTAAACAGTGCAAATAAGAACCTTTGTGATTGCTTTCATTCAGCTGTCAGCACAGGGTTGTACTGACAAACACAATTGTTTGAAGTTTTTAGATGTTCTTAATACATATGCAGACTATGTGCAAGGCATTTTTTATTGCTGTCTTCCATTAAGTTGTAATAATAATAAGCATAAAAGCTGTCTTTAATTACATGTTAACCTGTCACTGGAATGATTTGGGTGTCTCAGTGTAGCAAGTACAATTTCAGGTCATCATTTAAGGACCTTTATCTTATAAATAAGTCTACACTTAGTGTAACAATGTATTTTAGCACCACCATCATGAAACTCATCAGATTTTTTTGGAACCCATTCACCACATGGGGAAGCAAAATGCAGCTGCTTTATGAGTGCTCTGGTGCTCATTGTTCTGGTTTTATACTGTGAAGCTGTGCTTCACTGCTGTGAAGAGTGGGGAGGAAGACAGGTGTGTAAGTGCAAGATTCAAGTATGGTTCTGTTTGGTTTTTGGGTTCTCTTGGATGTCATGTCCCTTGTGCCACCCCGCTCCTCTGTGCTTCATAGGTGTGTTGTTAAATATTGAATAAGTTAATTCAGAGCTATCTGAGAATTGTTTGCCCCTCAGCCTGAAGCACAGTACACCCTGGGCAAAATGCTGGGAGTGGCATCCTTCACCACAGCAGTGACATTGCAGTATGCCAGTGTCTGTCTGGGTCTCCTGTGGGGTTTGCAAGATGTTTTCCTCCCTCCCCTCTGCCCTCTCCCCAGCAGAGCCTGTAACACATCACAGTCGTGCAGCACCTTTGCCGGGCCTTTTGCCTTCATATGTCAGAAGATGTTAAGTGAGCCCCTGCTTTTGAGGCTACATGACAGTGGGCCACAGCTGTGTATGCAAGACCCTAACCTGGTGTGCGTGACCCGATACACCAAAAATACCCCACCACTTGACCTTTCCTGTGCTGGAAGAAATGGGTGGTCTGCTCAGTAGTCTAGTGCATGCTATTCCCATCTTGTACAGAGATTTGGACCAAATTAAACAGTTCTTGCTCAGATGAAAACGCCATCATTCCCTTTCTAGGCAATTCTGTCAAATCTACAGAAGCCAGGAGCGATTTGCCAGTGGAGGCTTTGTCGTGCTAGGCTTCCCTGAAGAGATGCTGTGATGTTTACTGCACATGCTCCAGTGCCACATGTTGGGGAGTTTGCACTGCTTAACATATTTATGATAATGTGGCTCCCAGGGGCAAACAAGATACTCCTTATATCTCCTTCCTTGGGCTGAAGCACAAAGAAATTTCCCCTTGCTGCTTTGTAGGGGGGAAAATAATAGATCAAAGCTTCTTGCTAAACACTTTTAAAAATACACAGTGTGGATCTGTACAGTTCTGTTCCCCTAAGGGAGCCGTCCCTGTGGTTGTATGGAAAGCAGTTGGCAGCAGGTGATGGGATAACGCTGCACACTGAAGTCTAGACATTGTACCTGACCTGCAGAGCTTTAGGTGGGGCACTGCCATGAGTAATTTGTCCTTTATCCATGTCATGTGCCAGCATGGAATGTATTCTGGTCGCTATACTGTAGTTGTCATAATCTGCCGGACTGGATGCTGTCCAAATACAGTGGATTTGGAGGTAAAGCCTTCTGGGGCTAATAGTCTCAACTAGAAAATAATGCCAATTAAGACTTTTTAAATATATAAATCCAAATATATATGTGTTTTTGGGTTGTATACAGAAAATTTGTGCTCATGTTCTCAGAAACATCACTGAGAAGCAGACTGTTTTAAAGCATCTCAATTATCTAGAAATTAGGAACTCGTAAGCATTTTTTGAAGATGTGATGATTTTTGTGCTTATATATAACATTAGATTTGAAGATTACTGTTTCCTAGGAGTAGATTTTCCTAACTCAGCAATGACAAAGACATGCTGAGCTTGAAACTTAGTTATTCTTCAATGCCATGTAAGTGTTGGACAGCAAAGATGAAAAGAATAAAGATTACGTGCATCTTCCTTTGTGTTATTTTTCTGAAAGCTGAATGTCTGATTTTCAAGTTCCCTTTAGCCTGGAATGTGTGCTGGAGTCATGGACCAGGCAAAAGGCTCAAGCAGCCTTAAGGCACCTTAGAGCACCCAATTGGTAGGACCAGGCTTCCAGTGGCAGAGGGGAGAGAGGGTGCACTGTGCACCCTCTCTGTGCACTGTCAGTCGCTGGAGGAGGGCTGTGTGCTCTCCTGCCACCAGGCAACAAAAAGTCCTGTCCTGCTGACACCACTGAGGCAGTGACAGCTCTCGGTGGCACCTGGAACTTGTGTCACTGATGGAGACATTGCATCTCCTTGGTTGCCTGAGGAGGAGGGTGATGGCACTGACGCAAAGAAGTTGCTGTGCCAGACAGAAGCAGAAAAGTAGAACCTTGCCTTGTACTTGCTCGTACGACTTTCAGTGGGCCACACCAGTGCCTGGGGTGCCAGGCAATGTGCAAGCTGGAGGTGCAAACCCAGGAGGGCACATCACAGCAGGCTGTGCTCAGGCAGCTGGTCTGCAGGCAGAAGGATGAAAGAGAACCATTAAATCTTTTATCCTCTGTCCTGCTGCTCCAGGCAATCCTGGCCTGGCTGGCTTATTATAATCAATCGATGGAAAGAGAGGATGGGTTTTTCTCCTCAAGTACTTTGGGAGATGCCTGATGTGAACAAGGAGTGTCTGCCTTCTGCTTGTGTGAGGATTTCACATTTCACATGTGCATTAAAATACCTCTGTTTACTGTCGAGTTTCACTGCATGGAAAGCATCAGTGTTTTAGTTACCACAGTCAAAGGCACTTTTTTAACAAAAAGTATCAATAGCTTAGAGTGCCTGCTATAGGCAACAGTTCTAATGGTTCAAAATGTATCATGCGTTAGAGAATTTGTCCAATAATTTCAAGTAACCCTGACCATTATAGCTGCACATGAATCACCAGGGCTCCCTCCCACCTGGGGAAAAAAAGAGAGCCTCAGATTTTTATGTGGAAAAATTAGTGTCTCATTAAAGCTGGACAAGTTTGACATTTGCTCTCTGCCTGTGGTTTCTGGGCTTTTTGTCCCTCCAACAAAATAAGAAGCTGCTCCAATACATGTGATAGCAGCAACTGGAATGGAACTTTAAGAGCATGTTTGACCTTACCAGACAGAATGTGTTTGATTCATTCTGCAGATGTTAAAATACTGCCAGAAATTTCTGGGACATGACCTTAGAAATGATTCCTAGTTCTGACTTTTGTGCTCTAATAAAAAATGTGGTTGTAGGGGTTAAATATCTTGCCCTTATGTATTTTAGTTTTCTAACCTAATGCCAGAAATAAATGTCTTGCTCTTTATTCCTTTGTGCATTGATTTCTTGGTGCCTTGGTGGTTAGGTGACATAACTGCTATAATTGTTTTAATACATTAGCAGCAAATTATATATTGATGTTCTTTTTTTTTCTTGACCTTTCTTTCTCAACATCATTTTCATTTTTTTGCTTCATGCTGTGTCCGTGGTGGCATAGCACTATTAGAGGATTCGATTTTGAATTAAGGGCTAATCCTGCAAGGTCCTGAGCACCGTTGCCATCTGCTGAATGCAAGGGAGGTCTGGGACCCCTCAGCACCCTCTCAGACATGAGTAATATCTTGCTAGATTAGATAGTAATTTGCATTTACTGTTTGTACTCAGAGACATCCTGACATTTTTAGTAAATTGCTGTGGAATTACAGATAACTGAGAAACTTCTACCTTTGAAAAGAGTTGCTGCCGTCAAATCGTTTTTCCATTTCTGCAGAACAAGCAATATTCTGATTACAGCTCAACTCTCAGGACCTGTGTTTGCATTGCTGAAAGGTTTCAGAGCATTGCATAGTATTATGTGAACTAAACCACACAAAAAAATCCACGTGTAGCATTGTCTGCCTTGAGGTGTGTTAGAATTTTTCTCGTTTTGCAGAAGGGAGGAAGAGGTGTGACAAGAATTTATCAAGGCTATGAGCTTTCAGCACTGAGAGGCTGAAAAACTTGAAAATGCATTGCTGTAAGCATTCATTTTGTCTAATTTGAACTAAGTGACGGAATATTTAAAATAGAAAAAACTATTTATTCCCTATAGAATAGTGAGTAATCAGCATCCATTTTACTCAGGCACAGGGCTCATCTGTCTGTTTGCCCAGCTGTAACCCCATCTCATAAGGTTGCTTTTCTTGATGACTGTGAGAGATGCATGGCATAAGTGTTTCTGATCACTATGGTGCTGCTAACCCCATCAGTGAATATTTTCTTTTAAAAAAATTATTTCCAATCTGGGCTATGAGGTCAGAAGGTGCATTAGTGTTATTGATCCCAGCTTTTCAGTCATAGGAGGGTAAAAATTCCAAAGGATTCAGCTGGTCTAGCTGTTGACTTTTTTTTTCCCAAATGTATTCTGGGGGATGAGCCTCCCAAAATGTTATAGAAGAGTGTCTGGTCCTGCAAGGTTGGGATGATGCACTGAATGTAAATGAGAGCAGAGTTGCTGATGATTATTAAATTTGTAATTCTGGCTAATACTGGTAAGTGTATTAACATAAGGGGATGTCAGGAGCTGACCATATGGTCATCTTATCATCTTTGCCATTGTCACAAATGGGAAATGGCATAGCTAAAGGGTTTTAGAATTTGTTCTGTGTTGTCTGAAACACATTTATTTTTCTCTTCATCTTTGTCTTTCTCAAAAATATCCCCCCCCAAGCATCAAAGAGATTTCATTATCACACAAAAGTCCCTCAGAGTTTGCACTGATATTTGAAAAATGCTTGTGTAGCCCACACTTGTATTTCGTGCTGCTGCGGTTCCTAGATGCTGACAACCAAAACATTATGCTAAAGTTCTTACGTGATGAGGGTGAAGAAGATATTATGACCCCTTTTTATTTGTTACATTTCTGAAAGATGGGTTGAGCAGAAAGGAAGGACACTTAGCTACTTCCTCTGCTTGGAAAGCAGAGAGTTTAGAGTGCTGTATTTTTAATTCAGTGCTTGGTTTTCATTCTCTCAGTTTAATTCTCTCATACACACAGTGACAACCACAACTGCTCTGTAGCATGACTAAGGTTTGCCACTACAGTGGCGACAGTAGTTTTAACCTGTGAGTTACTAAATTCCCAAGGCTTGTTCATTCAGGCAAATTTTTTTCTTTTTTTTGTTGTTGGTGTTTGGTGTTTCCTTCAATCTTCATACAGGTTTGGCCTCCACCAGCAAATCCTTGGAGAAAGCTGAATCACTACTTTGCATAAAGTGGAAAAAGACTTGCATTCCAGTGCTTTATCTATATTTTCTTATAATCCGATTTAGTGTGGAATACAAGCCTGAAAAACCCTTAAATCTTTCTGTAATTCTTGCACAGCCATTCACAATGGATTTGTACAGTGCAGAGTCGAAGAGATTTGGGTTCAGAACAGTGATAAGTTAAAAAAAAAAGCCCCCCCCCCCAAACCTCCTGATTACTTCTTTTTCTTTGCAGTGTAACATATTTCACTGTCAGAACCCTCTAGCCAAATAACAGCACATGACATATACAGTCTGCAGAGAAAAGAATATAGAGTCTATATGCACTGTCTATATGCTTATACCCCTCTGTATAGAGGAATTTGCCTTTTGTAAGCCATGTAGTTATAAGAAAAAAACTCGATGCATTGGATGTTTTAAATCCTGTTGTTGCCTTGTTTTTCATAATATTTAAATAAGCATATAATGGAAGGGATAGAACATGGAGAAAGAAATGCTACAGAGAGTGGAAAGAACAGAGTCTGAAAAGTTGGTCTGTAAAGTCTGATGTGAAAATCAGAATAGTTGTCATCTCAGCAGTCAGTTTGTCACTGGAAGTGGGAGGACTTGTTTGGCTTATTTTTTCTGCTTTTGTTTGTTCAGGTTTTTCTTGGTGGGGGGGGGTTGTTTGTTTGATTTTTTGTTTTGTTTTGGTTTTGGTTGTTTTTGTTGTTGTTGTTTTTTTGTTGTTTTTTCTGGTAGCCATTGAAAAGTAACAACCCAAAATCTATTCAGGATGTAGCAGTGTGATTCAAAAACCAGGACAAACTGGAATTTGTCATCAAGTTATCTCTTCTTGTGGGTATAAAGGGATTAATGACTCAGGCATTAGGAATAATTATATCTGGCTTAGGTGGACAGTATGTCTAATATTAGCTGTAGGGCAATAGGTATATTCTAAATGCAGCCTGAGCTACTGGACATGTTTGTAATGTAGATGTTGATGCACTCTTGGTTTAGCTATGGTGGTCTAAAGATGCTGGTTGGTGCATGGACAGGCTAGTAAATACTATGTGAACATGTAAATTGCTGGATGTGTGGTCAGAGATGTGTAGCTGTCTGTAACACTTGAATGTTTCCATGCTTTTCCTTCTTTCTATGAGATAGCTTTTTTAATATTTGCTTTTTAGAGCTGTCCTCAAATATATCTAATTTAATCAAACGAATTTAACTTTCACTCTGTTTGACAAAGGCATTTCCTTTAGATTAAGTCTCTTTGAATGTTTATGTTACAAGGTATTAAAGTGAGGCTGCTCCACTGATGCCTCATACCACTGCAGTAGTTTAAGAAAATGCTCCAGTTTGAGAAGAGGATACAGATGTTTGATGTGGCAACACCAAGGAGTGTGCTGCCTGTCCTGATTTGTTAAATGTGTGTCACAGATGATTTTTCTTTACAGATCTATATTAATTTCTGTCCTGAGCCTTGGTAATTGATAGCCTGCCTTGTGAGCAAGGTGGAGAAAGGAGAAAGGAATCCATTGGAAAATCAGATTTGGTATGCAAACCCATGTGGGAAACCCATTCTTTCCTCCTGGCATTTATAATTGTGCCATCACCTTGAGCTGGTGTTTGTAGAGTTGATTTCTCAGAGGAAGGGTTTCTCCTGTTAGAGAGGTAAGTGGGGACATGGAAACCAGCAGGGAATCCTGTCTATTTTCTTAGTAGGTGGGAATAGGATGTATTGTTCATCTAAATATTTTATCATTTACTGTCTCTGGGCCCCAGGTCCCCCTACCCCACCAAATACACCATTGTTGCTGCTGGCTGTCATCACCCTATACACGCAATACAGTTGCAACTTCTTGTGTAGCTGTACTGCTGGGTCCTCCAGTAACCAGCTGGAAGCAAATGTCCCCTGGATGTTTCACATGGCTGAGAGTGTCTCTGTACTGCTCTTTCTACCCCTCAGCCACCCTGAATGTGTCTTGCAGAAGGACTTGTCCATGGCAGAAAAATGGGACGAGCAGGACTGTTCCTGGTAAAGCTGTGTCCGTGCTTTATTTCACTTGGGGGAAGGAGGAGACTCATAGCCTGGGAGAAACTGTCTCAGCAGAAGCTGGTGCAAATTGATTATTTAATAACAAACAAGCACAGTGCCTGCTTTTTTATTATTTTTGTGCCTGTGGAACTCGCACACAATTGGTGTGGTGAGATTACTGCCTAAGGCTGCCCCCAAAGAGCTGCAAGAACAGGAGGCCATGGGACTCGTGCCGGTTCTGTTGCATGTCTTAATGAAGCTTTAAAATGTTTGAAATTGTTTTTGAACTGAAATATTCCTTAGCTGCAATTTAACTGCAGACTTTGTAACAATTGCTTAGCCAAATAAAGGAAAATTGTGAGGAACAAAGAAAAGTTAGATTGATGGCTAGAAGAAAAAGATTAAATAAAAAATTCATGAAGAAGAGAAATAAAATAATCCTAGCATCACAGACTTTTGCACCAAGATTTCCTTTTCAATATCTTTTCCTTTCCAACTATTACTGTGCATTTTATTCTTCCTGTTTGCTACAAATGCTAGAAAAACATTTTCTATAGGAATGATAGGGAAAATTGTCACAAATTTAGGCAGAAACTGGAACACGGAGTAAAATTTTAAAAGGGGCATGCATTTCACTGCCATTCTGAGTGGGGGTATGGTGAACTGTAAATTATTAATGAGTCAAGTGGAATTGCCTTTTTTGACTCTTAAATCAAATGGGACTAAACAGAAAAATCCCAGAAATACTTTTGTTCATAACTGTCAGCCCAACTTGTACCTTCCTCATTCAAATTTACTGCTCTTAGTGGCCATTAGTAACAGGATGAATAATATGCTGTGAATAAATCTTCTCATGGTTACCCTTTCTCTCCATTTGTAGATTAAGGCCAGCAAATCATCATTTGTGGACATGTATTAACGTCCAAAAGTGTCTGACAAGTGTGCAGTTCTTTGCTTTGAGCAAATTATTTTTGAAGTATCAGGACACCCTCAGGTTTTGTGTTCCTGCTATGACATGAAAAACCATTCTGCATTGAGTTTAAATTACAGGGCATTTAGGAAGAAAATACAGAAGATAGTTACAGTGAACATTAGGACTTCAGGGAAATACCTACGAGCTAGTTCAGGCATTTTAAAATATGAAAATTATTGTGAAGTCTTTAGGTGCTGTCTGGTAATAGATATTTAATCTTGCAAAAGCACTTTCATTGCTTACTTGTTAAAGTAATTTAACAGATGAGTGATGCTATTAATGGACCACATGTATAATCCAGACTTTTTTTTTTGTTCAAAACATTCCTCTAGGGTTTAAATTTCTAAACATAGTCAGAGGCAATTTGAAGAAATTTAGCCCATACACAAGCTGTGGGAAACATAATTTATCAACTTCTTAGTATTTCTTCTGCATTTAGAGGATAAAAGAAAACACTATGTATACATACGTGCAATTTTAAGTGGGCTGAGTGATATTCCTTGTTTTGGTGGGGTTGTTAGAAACCAGAGGCTGTGAATGGAAGGTCGTGGAGATGCAGATGAACAGAGGATGTAAAACTAATTGTAAGTTATCTGAACAAATGTTCAGTTCCAGACTTTCCATCACTGTTTGATTTGTTGTGGGAGGTTTTTTTGAGAGAATTACATTAATAATATTTGTAACATTGCTCTTGCAAGAGAATAAAACAAAAAAGCAAGAAACTGACATAGTGAAACCAGTCTTTCTTTCCATCCCAACACTTTGGGATGCTGGAAGAATTGACATCTAGAAAACAGATTATCAGGTAATAAAAAGAAACATTTAAGTAGTTTTTTAAACACCAGTTATTATGACAAAGTCACACTCTTTTGAACAGTTGGAGAAGTTCATTGATAATATTGCAGTTTTGCTTCATGTAGGACTGAATTTCTTTCTGAACACATGGCTACATTTTGCTGAAATTCAGGTATCACCTACATAGTGTAGAAAATAAGAGAAATAATCTGGTGTAAACATCTCTTTGACTTTGTGAGAATCACTGCACAGTCACATAGTTCAATAAAGAACTAAAATGTGTTTGTTGACTCTGAGCTCAGCTGTTTCCAAATAAATGTTTGTGAAACCTCCAACTTTAATAGCCTCGTTGTACCATCCAAAAGATGTGCAAGAGAATGAATAGATGACCTTTCAGATAGAGAACAAGCTGTTCACCGTGTCTTTTCATTTACTGAGACAAAATACTCTTTTTATGCAGAGATAATACTTTCCACCATTTTTAACAATGTTGGGTGGAATAAGGAATTTATTTGTTTTTCTTCTGAGTGCAAGGGGTTTAACCTATGCATCCTTAGATCAGGACTCTTTCTAGACCAGCAGTGTTAAATGCGTTGAGCTAGATAGACTTGTTTTAATTTTTGTTAAAAGGCACTGGAGGTATTTTGAATCCCATGCTCACAGGGTAGGATGTCATTAGCTATCCATCCATGTTCATCCACGTGACATCTGTCTGTGAATGATATATGGATGAATTCTCATTGCCATTGTGCACCAATGGGATCAATAATTTACTGCTAAGGTCCAAAGCAGCTGTAACGGAAATTGGTCTAAATTATTGTGAAATTGCAGTCTTGCTGTGGAAAGCTGCTGGGATGCTCTTGGTTGCACACTTGTACAAAAGCACTAGCTTGGACTGGAACAGATCACAGACAAATAGGGAGAAAATCAGGATACGGGAATCAGGGCTCAGCCTTGCCTTTCTTATGTGAGGTATGGTGTGGCCCTTGGTGTTTGCAGCTGTAAATCCACCACTTAAATATTAGTATAATTGGTGCTAACTGATACCCATTAGTTATACTGGTAAAATATTTTTGCTCTACAATATAACTGAAATCACTTCTGTTATTGTTCAGCCTCTGTCCATGTGTCTGTTCTTATCTGAAAAAAACAGAGCTGTTCTCTTGTTAAAGGGAACACAGCATATTTGCTGAAATTAAAAGAAACACAGTCAAAAGGAATTCCTCAAAACTTGAGGAAAATTGTACCATTTGGGAAAAAAAACAAAACCCAAAACCAGAGAATTAAACATTTTTATTTTGTGGTTACAAAGATGAATTACAATGTCGGTTTGCATAAAACAAAAGATTTTATTGTGTGAATCAAATACTCTAGATAGTGCATCGTGCATGAGTAGTTTATTAGAATTGGAATCAAATTTGTTTAAAAATTTTGTTATAATTTCATTATGGAGAAGGGAGTCGTGAAACCATTGGGTCCAACCCATGCTGGAAGCAGCTTCAATAAGACCAGGATGCTCAGAGCTTAGCACAGGCAAGCTCTGAATGTAGTGATGTTGGAGATTGTGCAGGTAACCTGTCACACTGGGCCTCCTCACAGGAGGAACAAAATAAGTACCTTAATCTAGACCAATTTTCTTTTGTTGCCATCTCTGACAGTTGCCCCAAATCATTTTGTAGCAGGCCTCCAGGAAAAGTCTGGTTTGGTCTTGTCTCCATTCTGCCACTGGGTTTTTGAAGACCACCATGAGATTACCTGGAGCCCTGTCACCCAAGAGCAAACCCAGTGCTTTCACCCCAGTTATGTGTGCAGTAAAGGTTTGGAAAAATCCTAAAAATAGCATGACATGGGAATGAGGAATGAAAAAGTTACACTGAAATCTGAAACTGGCCGTTTGTCCTGGCAACCTGAGGTGCTAGAGCTTCAAGTGTGTAGGGATGGTCTGTTAGCAAGTACCTTCAGCCTGGTTTTGTAGCACTGATAGAAACCAGGAGGAGAAAAAAGCCTTCATTAATACAATTGAACAAACCTTAGAGAAAACGTCTCTGCACTTACAGTGATGCCCACAAGACTAACCAATCATCTAAAGATTTGCATATATTTATTAATTACATTTATATTTATAGTGGTGCTCAACTACTGTGCATAAATCTTAATCACAATTCACGACAATCCTAGTTTTTTTCTCTTATGACTAAAAGCTATTCTTCTGAAGTTCCAGAACAAGCTAATGTGTGCAGAGGCTGCTTTGTGTGCAGCTGAGCTAACCAGGATGGCAGTGTTTGTTATAAGCACTCTTTCTTACTGGTTCCTGAACTGTGTTGAATTATTTTGTGCATACTTGTGCCTGTTGGTGCTTTGGGAGCTGAGGAAAAAAAAAAACCAACTTGTTAAAAAAGGGACTGATCTCTGCAGTGACAACATGTTGTTAACTTTTTGAAACTTTAAGGTTCATGTATTTTGTATTCCTTGGGCCTTTTTTTTTAAGGGTGGGGGTCCTGTTCCTGCCACGCACAGTAACAGGAGCAGATACTCTCTTCCTGCTCTTGTTAATTTATTGTACCTTGGGCTTTTTTTTGTCTTCCTCTGCAGAAACTCTCCTGGATGATTTCCTTCTCACATATACGGTTTTCATGACGACTGATGACTTGTGCCAGGCACTCCTGAGGCAATATCCTTTTCCTGAAAGTTGTTTTCATGGAGGTCACACACTTACTCCTAGTTTTATCTGGTGTTGAGCCTTATATCAAAGTTACATGCCTGGTTTTGAAACAGATGCCTAACTCATAGCAACAATGCAATTTTATGTCAGCTTTGTTTAAAGATAAATAAACTTTTATAACTCTGACATGGTAGAATAAAAATTGGGGTTAAAACCTCCCCAGGTTATGTTAATTCATAGAATATCTACATGTGCATAATACATTACAGAATATACAAGGAGAAAAAGTAAAGAATTTTACAGTCTCTGCTCCTTTTATCTTGTAATACAGGATATGAGTCTTAACTCATTCTGAGATAAAAGAATTTTTTTCATGTAATTCTAATGACTTCCATAAGCTACGAAGCTATGGATCAATGTTTGAATAAACTTGTGGCTATAAAATGAACTGTTTATTTGTTTGTTTTTAAAAATCTTTTCCTCATCTTTTGTGGTGAAAAAATCAATATTTACATTATAAAACAAAGAACCATGAAGAGACAGGAACAGTGTACAAAGTGGGTATCATCTGATATTTGATGTTTCTGCCTTATGAATAGAGAACAATGGTAGAAATGATCTTTCACCTTTTTTTTAAAAAAAATTTAATAGTGTCACTTCTGCAGGTAGTGTAATTTCTGCAGGCAAAAAGAAACTGACTTCCTTTGCCTGTTTTTTGTGTTATTGTTAATGATGCTTTGCCCTCCTTCCCACAGACGTTCACGTTGGCATCGGTGTGCAGGACAAAGGTTCATTCTCAGTTGTGCAGAGAAGATATGACTGAACATTGTATAATTCCTTTTGAATTGATTTTACTTTTATAGACTCATCTCTCTAATCTGTAAGGGAAAAAAAACCTGTTGGCACAGAGGATGAATTGACATTCCTGTTTACTGAGAATTTCATTCCCCAAAGTTATGAAACTCCTAAAGCTCCAGACAGGATAAAACATTTAAAACTGAGCCATGCTGTGAAAAAACCCTTTCGTTAGCAAATGAGGTTATTGCAAAGTCTTTGCCAGCAGTTAATTTTCAAGTTTCTTTGAGATCTTGTTATATGTTCCTTAACCTAGTGCACCTATTGTGCTAAGAACCACCAAGGGAAAGAGGATGACTCTGATGTGTCCTGTAGGAAAAGAAAAGTCTTGCATTTGGTGTCTCAGTGGACTTCTCTCTACAAAGACTGGCTACACGAAGATGAGCATTTGAAACAGTTTTTAAAGGTATTGAAACAATTTCTGTGATGCATTTCAGCACTGTTTACTTACATACCGTATCCAAAAAGCACCAAAAGCAAAATCTATAAAGATTTTTTTCATACTTAGATCTTCTCCATGAAATCTATAATATAAAATGGTTTACATGTGTCTTATTTAAATGCCTAAATATGGTCAATTTGAACAGAAATCCTCTATTGTCAATGCAGTCAGCATTAAAAGCATTACTCTAACATATGAAAGTTATGGAACTCCCATGGTCTCTAGAAAATGAGAAAAGATAGGAAGGTAAGAAATAAAACTACAAAGATGTGGAGGTTCTTTGGACACACCAGTCATGCCTGTCAGAATAGAGTCTGCAGTTGTTATCCAGAGGATCATGGACAGAGGGTTTTGAGGTATCTGTAAGAGATGCTGCTTTGACTGAGGAGTGAAATCTTATTCCATGGTGTTTGCTGGGTGGACATGGAGAGCAGCATAACTTTATGTATTTTTGATAAATAAAACTTTGTTCCTTACAAAGGAACAAAAATTAGCAAAATTAGCAAAATTCTTCTCATATTTCTGTATGAGTTCCAAAAGCTCTTATAATTCCCTTGTTAATTTGAAAATAGTGCTGTTGTTGTGAATCTACAATCAATCTGGTTACTGATTTTCTTTTTCAATATATATATTTTTCCCTGCTGCTTGAAAGATGAGAGTATTTTAGGAGACTTTGCAGTATCTTCCACTTTTACTGATGAGGCTCTTTGTCTGCAACTGGAGTTCTTCTTAAGGGTCTCTTATCTCTTCAGTCACTCGCTCAAGACAAAGGCAATGTGGAGAAAATCTTGAGATTCCTTTTTTTTTTGTTTGTTAGTTTTGTTTTGTTTTGTTTTTTTTAACTAGGACACACTGCATATGGAAGCAGAGACCTTAGGATTTTTGCTGTTTGGTACTAGATGTGTATTGCTGTACTGGAAAGGGGACATCATTTCAGGCATCAGTTGTGTCACACTGAGCTGCACCTGTCTGGATGCAGGGCTTCCTGGCCATGGAGGTGTATGACTGTGCAGTGCCTCACAATTCCTCTTCTGGAAGCTTGTGTGCAATATTAAACAGCAATAATGTCGATGGTGGTTGTAGTTATATGTGCAAAACCAACATACAGGCTAAAATCATTCATGCAGAAATCTGTGAATGTGGGGACTAAAGCAAACCTGTGACTCAGCTCATACACACGATCCTCATTTCCTGAGAAGGGAACGAGAAGGATCTGCGTGCAGATGCGGAAGAAGTGTAGAGAAAATATTTCCTAGAATTTCAATCATGACAATGTCTTCCCCAAAATTAAAAGTAAGGTTTATTTACGTATTAGTTTACAGCTGGGAAGAGTTGTGGGACTTTGTGGGAGACATCAACTCAGTTTAAAATGCACGCAAATGCGAGAAAAGGTAAAGTAGAATATTTGCCATTTTAAAAGTCTTAATCTAAAGAACCTTTTGTTACCATTTTGGATAAGTGATGATGGTGTGGTGTGCTTTCATGCTTCAGAATGTGTTATTCTGACCCAACCCAGCTTTCATGTAATAGCCACAAGTGGTGTTTTAAATTTTCCTGTTTATACAGAGAACAGTACAAGCATTTTGCCCTCTTGCTTGGTACACAGTAGCAAGTAAGACTGTTTCTCCAAAGGCAAGCTGAATATTGACCAGTGTGGAAGTTTAAACAGGAACATCCTCTCCTTACAGGTTTTGCATAAATGTAATGATAAAACTTGTTTTAGTAGGATAGTGCCTGAATTGACTTAGACCACTGAGGTGATGCCTCAGACTAATGTTTGAGTTGTCAGATGTTTTAAGATACTGCTTTGTTTTGTAGACGATATACAGAAATGTGTTAGATGATGTGTATGAGTATCCCGTTCTTGAGAAGGACCTGAAAGAATTTCAGAAGATACTTGGGATGCATCGCCGTCAGTAAGTATTGATTATATTTGTCATCAAGTCTTCTTTGATTCAGAGTGTAATTTATTTTTCTTTTATTTTTCTTGCTATCTTTCTATAGTTCAGTAAAGTGATGAGTGATACAAGTGGCATATTCAGTTTTACAAATTATCTCTTCTTAAAACTAAAGCTAGATTATTCAATTTTTTTCTGATGTTGGTTGGGCAGTGTTTGTGATTCAACATTCACTCCTGTCAATTTCATTTGGGGTTACTTACAGACAGACTAATAGTTTCTGGAGAAGCTGGCAGAAATTCCCTCAGAAGGTGCAGTCTGTGACTTCAGATGGTACCTTCATTCTGTCTGCAGTACTGAGAAGCAAATCACTTGGAATAGTCATCTCAGAGTTACTATTTTACTAATAATTATGGCATCTATAAAAGATACTTAATTGGCATGTTTTTCCAACAAATGGAGGTTGTTTCCATGGTTTGGCCATTGGGGAAGGAGCTGTGCCCTTGAGGGTGACCCTGACTGCTGTCTTTGCCTGCTCCAGCACCTCAAGGGCTGGCAGCATTGCTTTTCACTGCATTGATTGTGCACGTCAAAGGAAAGTTCTCTGGCTGAGCCAGATGCCTTAAGTTTTTCCTGAAAAACCTCTGCAGCTTTTCTGCAGTGACCATTTACTGTAAAAAACTTTCTGATGTTGTAAAGTCTGTAATAGCTAAAACTTCCTTTTCCTAAACTTTGGCTGGAAAGAATAATTGTGATTTTCCTTTTTGTTTCAGCACTGTAGATGAGTATTCACCTCATCGAAAGGTAATGCCAGCCTGATTGTTGCTGATAGTTAGATAACCTACCATTTTTTTTTCCCCTCTGCCCACTTCCCTCTCTTTTCCTGGCTTCTTAACCGAATGTGACTGGTGATCAAAAACATGACAGGACACATCAGTGAGGTTAGACCTGCAGTGCTGCTTAAGGAACATTTCCTTTGAGCGCATCCTGGATATCAGCAGTGTGAGCTAACCTGCAGTGGCTGTGACAGTATTAGCATGTTAACAAGATGCTTTGAGTTGTCAAAATTCAGGAGAGGCCTGGGAGTGTGTCCCCACCGAGCTAGAGGGACGTAGCAAGCTGGGCAAGCCAGGCTGAACACAGGCATTGACATGGATGTCAAGTAAACAGAGCAAAGGGCAGATTTGTTGTGACAGGGACAGACAAAAAGAGAGGAACATGAATCTCTCTGTTTAACTGGAGGGAGAAGTTGCAGCCAGAGAAAGTTGGCGTACAAACTGCTCAGAGGTGGATTGCTGTGCTCGTCAATTTTACTGGGCTGAAGCTGAAGTGTGTAATAAGCTTAAAATGTTACTGCAAAAATGTGGAAGGCAGAACATGAGATTGTAGTGAAATTGCTAAATAGGCTGATTGGTACATAGGAAATGCATATAAGTGTATGAGAAATGGGCTCTGAACATGGATACAGAAAACCTTGAATTGTGCAGGCTGCTTAGCATTGGCATGTCCTGCTTCCTCCAAAATCCCCACCTTGGCCATTATTTAGTAAGGCAACTCCCAGTTTACTGCTCCAAGAAAGGGTGGGTGTACTTCCTATACAGAAATCTTTTGGCCAGACATACGGGTTAAATGCTGTGTTCTGTGTTCTGTGAATTACTGCTTTGTAAACAGCAGGGATGCAAAAAAATCACTGTTGTTTTTTCTCTCCTTTCTTTCTTTTCCACTCCCTCACAGAATAAAACCTTTTTCCACCAGTTCAGTGTAAAGGAGAACTGGCTGCAGCACAGAGGAACCATGAATGAAACAGAAGAAAGTGAGTATAAATGAAAGAGTGTAGGAAAAGCTAAAAAAACTATAAAATAGTTTCTCAAGGACTTCAATGTAAATGTTCTTTAGCTGACATATAGCCTTTAAACAAGACCTTAGGGACACAGAAGAGGAAATATTTGGCTGTGCAAGTTTACCTTCCTACCTCCAGGTTTGCAGGGCTCAGCAGTGCCATGGTATCTCAAGGGGGTTTTTCCCTGTCTGGTTTGTCCAGCACCCCTGTCACAGTCCTCTGTGTGTCCCAGGTGTGCTGGCAGCCTGTCCACCGGGCATTACTTCTGCTCCATTTCATGCTCTCGGTCTCTTGACCTATATCTTGGTTGTGAAAGGTGAATGAATAAGCCTGTCACATGGAATGGGCCAGGATCTGCTAACTCTGGGAATGTGCCTTCTCTGCTCGAAAACATCTCTGCGCAGAGTGCAAGGTGCCACTTCACTTCAATGTCAGCCATTTCAAAAGGCAATCTCTCTCCATCACTAGTAATACTGTGAGGCAGTGAGGCTGTCACCCTCCTGTAATGCCTGGGCGAGGAAGGAGGCAGAGAGGAGAACACTGTGTACGCCAGCAGGGAAGGGCAGAAGGGCCTCCTACCTGGCAGCCTCGCTCCTTGACAGTATATCTTCATTTCTTCCAGGGAACAAAACTCCGGAAGTTCACTTGAAGTCAGTGTATTTTTAGTGCTCATTTGTGACAGAATAAAAATGGAGCTCATTCTACGCCAAGTTGAAAGACTTGCACAGTATGTGCTGCTGATAGATAATCCTCTTTTTGTGCTTCAGATGTAGGGAGTTTTGAGATTTATGTCACCAAGGCTTCTTCTAAAAATGTTATTTGTGGATGAGAACCCCCACACTCTTCCTTCTTTCAGAGTTGGACACGGCTTGTGGGTGACTGGAAAGGAAAGTGTACTGGCACAAGAGAGGGGACAGACCGTGTGACTGTGGTAGGACAGTCACTGGGACAGGACCCAGCAAGGCCAGTCCTGACTGAGTAAAATTGCTTTTGTCTCACTCTTTGAGTGCAGGAGCGATGGGCTATGATAGGATTGAGGAATTGAAATAGCCAGAGTGAACCTGGGGAAGGGAGAGACAGATGCAGAGGGTGGACATTAACCCTGTGTGGTGGAGTGCTGTCTGACTGATGGTGCTTGTGGAGGATGGGTCTGTCCAAGCTGCACCATGCCACTTGACCAGAGGTGTTTTATCCTCTATTGCAATCATTACCAGGGCAGCTTGCAGCCCATGGCCACTTCCTCCCACTGGCACTCCCTCCTTCTCACAGAAGAGCAGCATAGGCTCCTGGAAGAGGCGACCTTGTCCATCCCAAGAGATACCACAGACAGAACATTGCAAAGGTGTGAGGGGGAGAATCGCAACCACTATGGTGGTTGTGCTTGAGCATCTGACCTGTGGGTTGATTTAGTTCAGTGTTAAAGAAAGGACAGATCAATAGCCCATTTATAAATTGACATTCCTGTTGTTGTCCCTTTGCAAATGACAGAGAGGACATTTCAAACAATTTCACTGTAAGCAAGGTGTGTCAGTCTGCATGTGGAGTCCAAATATTCCTGTCAGATTTTTTAAAATATATTTTTCTACATAGTAATTTCAAGTGCAGTTAGATGTCTCTATCTTCATGATGTGTATCCATTCTGATGAAAGATTCTGCCACAGAATGAGCAGCTCATATACTCTCCGTCAGCAGAGACAGGTTAAAAAGGAATTATAAAATCAAATGGCTTTTTTTCCCCAATACTCAATGTTAAGTTCCTCCTTCATTCTCGTATTCATTTTTTTCTTTACTACATCATGGAAAAACCCCTATTCTCAAGAACAGAATTCTTCTTAACCTCTTCTGGCATAGTCTTCACTAATGAAAGTGCCCTGAAGCCATGAAGATCTGTAGGACAAGCAAAGAGCTACTGCTACATACATCTGTCAATAAAGATAATAAAGAAAAGTACAACAGTTCCGGAGAAGAAATGTTGTCCTGTGTTGGCATGGTAGCAGCCTGTCTAAAATAAGAAGTGCTAGAGTAGAAGGAAGTTGAAACTTTAATTAAGTACTGAAGTGAGTGTGAAACCAGGAGCTGAGACGATTCTGATTAGCAGATGTAATTTTCAAAATATTTATGCAAGTCTACAGCTCAGTTTCTTCCTCTTTAAGTGTGGCAGCCGTATTTCAAGGAACTAGCTAGGGCAAACCCTGCAAAAGATGTAAAGCTAAAATTCTGGCAGGCAGAGAGAGCATACATCCCTTTTTGTAGCAGAAAAAGTAATCGCTGAGCTGACCACAGCGTTCCCAGAGCCGAACCAACTCATGGACCTCAGTGGAAGTAGTCAGCCCAGGGAATTTCTCCAAACCAGTCCCATTTATATGTGCTGCTTGTGATTCAGGAAATGAGTTGTCAGAACTGATTGTATGGCTGTTTGGGCAGTCTCTGCTGGTGCTGAAATACTCTGGCCATGCAAGTAGTTTAGATGTCTAGACAGATAAGCTATCAGGAGTGGTTGAAAACCTGGAGAGCACCGTTCTTGCAAAGCTTCCTGTTCCAGGTAGAAATGGAGGTCCAAAATAATTTCTGCAGCAGATATGAAATATACTGAAATGACAGTGATTTATCTGAACCTAAAATGTAGGGAGAAAAATTGGTGACAGCTGAGTTTGAGAGAAGATGGGCATTGAAGGAGGTTGTCTGTGACAAATCCTCAGGGTAGGAAGTCTTAAATAGATATTACTGTGAGAGTCTATGTTTCCATTTGCTTTCTTCTCTTATTTCCCAGGGACAGGAAGTGGGGAGGGGGAAAATAGTGATGTTTATGCTTACTTTCATGTCCTTTGTGTCAGGGTGCAGTGGCTGCCCTTGCTGCAGCAGCCGGGCAGCTGAGACATTGCTGTGGTGGGGTCTGCAAGTTTGTTCCTTGCTCTGTTCACGTACCTCTGCCTACAGCTGAGCATGTCTTTCTTCCTTTGTGCAGTTTTCTGCCGTGTATATATAACAGAGCACTCCTATGTCAGCGTGAAAGCTCAAGTGTCAACTTCAGCTCAGGAGATACTGAAGATCGTGGCAGAAAAGATCCAGTACCCGGAGGAGGAGTTGGCGCTGGTGACAGTCTCATTCTCTGGTGGTAAGTAACTTCCCTTCATCTGACTACTTACCTTTTATTGCATCAGGTAAGGGAAGGCTGACATTTTCTGATGCAAGGATACAGCTGTTCCTCATTGGGCCCACAGCTGGATGACCAGGGGAACAATGAGAAGCTGCTTCCCAGAGACTTGTTTCCATGGCAACAGCTCTTTCTTGGGTACTGTGGGATGTAGCATCTCCTGCCTGGGAAGGGAGTGTAAAGAACTCTCTGTCTCCAGCAGTATTGCAAGGTTTTATTTCTTTTCCACAGATGAATCTCCTATTTTAGAATTTAAATTAATTTTGAAGGCAATGAGGCATGGTTTGCTTTAAAAAATAGAGAAGGGAATAGCAAACACTATGTGCATTGCTGTTTCCTCATTTATGGCATAAGTAACAAATATTCTTCAGCTGAAAGGAGGAAGACATGTATTTGCACGATTGAGATACTGGGAACAATCTCAACAATATTTTGTAAGCAACAACTGACATCTTTTGCCTATTGTTTTAGTGTTAGTCATTAAATAGAAGGGCTTATTGTCTTTTTTAAGAAAGACTTGAGTGATTGTGGAGTGAAACTAGGGACCAGAAAAAATCCCAAGATCATCTTTGGTGTTTGACGGGTCTCAAGAACCTTGGTCAGATTTTTTTGATAATTGTGTTTTTTGGAAATGATTTAACTAGGTGCATAGAACCATGAAGCTGTATCTACAAAAGGACTAAGACTGTGCATTATCTTGGCAATATTCTCAGATAACATTAGTTGGTGTTGACCTCCTAAGACAAAGGATGCATCTTTTAAGTTGCAGCACTCATTGCTACTTCTTTGTCAGTGTAGTTAAGTAAAATACACACAAGTGCTGGCTTGTTCTATCTTTGATTCAGAACTGGAAGGTCACTTTTTTTTCTCCCATGCTGAGCTCAATTAAATAAACATATTTTTGAGTGCACTGGTGTGGGTAGCAGGGAGATGGTGCCCTGCTCCGGTTGTTGACATCCTGGGCATGGAGCAGCCATTGGGAGCACTACACATGGGTGTCCTGGCCATCCAGGCTACATCATTTTCAGGCATACTCTTTTTGCCCTTGTGTGTGCCCAAACTCACCTCCAGTGCAGTTCACAGCACTGCAGAATCACTGTGCTCCTGTTGTTTTTCAGGTCTTTCTCTCCTATTCAAGAGCAGGGCAAGTTTTGCTCTGATAGCAGTAAATCTAGTTCTAACTGTCTGCTTAGCCAAAGAAAACCAACCATTCATAAATAATGAAACATACTATATTGGTTCCCAGGAAAGCCACAAAATAGAAGTGGTTGCCACTTGGTTGTTCAATGAGAAACAGTAAATAAAATGCAGGTATAGTAGGAAAGCCATTTGTATGTGACTTTTATAACCCCTAAAATGTTATTTAGTTACATTGCCTGAGTTAATTTGAAATACAACAATATCAGTATCTTTCTTCTTATGCATCCTGTACTACAGGTAATAAACACCAAACTGCTATGCTTTTTTTTTCTGCTTTGTGTTTTTGCTATGTGTGTGACTTAGAACTCTTGTCTTTCATCCACTTGGAGGACAGCAGTATAAGCATTGGAGAACCTGTTTTTATTGTACTCCAATAATGGATAAGCAAGCTCTTTATTCAAAATTACCTTGAAAAAACATAATGATACTTCAGCATAATGCGTCTGTGTATCAATGGATAAGTGAGCATGGATAAAAGGGAAAACTGTCTGAAATTATGTTTGGCTCTCAGACTCCTCCTGGTCCTACTCCTCATGGGCAGTGCTGAATCCAGGGTAGCTGTCAGTGTGCTTGGTGTAGTTTTGGCTCTACCATGTATCCTCCAGAGGATTACTTGGAGCCTGCAGGAAGTGACAGCTTTTGCAGGGCAGTTTTTAAGCTGTGTTTGGAATTTTGCTGTATTTTTCCGCCAACCTTTCTCTAATTCATTCAGGATTCCACAGAGCTGAACCAGTACTCTGGAGTGGAGGAAAAAAAAGTCCTTTCTCTTTACTACTAGTGTCCTGCTCTTTCACTCAGATATTTCCTAAATTAATTACTCTAGGTCTACAAGATGTAAATACTGTGTTACAAAGGACTACTCAGCTCTCCTCTGTGGGGTGAATTTCATGGTGTTGGGATCCTTTAAACTTCTTTTCCTGTTGAATGGCTGTGGCTACTGATTTAATCTCCACCCCTGGTTTTGTCTCCAGTGACACACAACAGCTCAGTCTTTGGAGGCTGAGACACTGTGCTCTGACAAAAGTCACTTCATTTATACTAGATACACTGGGTTGAAATTAAATGTTCTATAAGGCATAGGAGGCTAGACCAAATGATTTCAGGGCTTCTTTCTGTTCTATGTGAAGTGCAGTTTGAAAGCAGAAGCAGGAAGCTTTTGTGCTCTAGTCCATCAGAGATCTCTTGCCTTTATCTTGCCTGAGCAGGGTGGAGATGATGGGTCCCCACAGAGATTGAATTTGATGCTTAGTTACCTTCTAAGAAGTTCATGTGGCTTTATAAATACAATTGTACCTTTATTTCTCATGTACAGCTTTTACTCCTGTTCTGAAACTTCTGTGGGTTTTTTTTTCTGTTTTTACAGAAAAACATAAGCTACAACCAAATGATTTGGCTATCTCAAAATCTTTGGAGTCATCAAGTCGTATGTTTGTATACCGAAAAGGTCTGACCGATTCTTTGGTAAGGATTGGTATCGTATATTTCCCATTTTTTGTTTGTCTGACTCCAACCCAAAACCTCAGTGTTCCTCTCAGAGGGCTTTTTCAATGCAGAATTTATTTTTTGCTTCCTTAGTATAGCTTACTGAGCTGCTCTATTCCTAAAAAAAAAAAAAAAGGTCTTTCATTAATAGCAGTTATTTGACTGAACAGTAATGGAATTTGTTCATCAATTTTAAATAAACCAAAGCTTCTATGCAGCTTAAATCTTTCAATCTACATCAGCCTGGAAAAGCTGACCTGTGTTTGTACCAGAATGGATGGGATGAGGATTATTCAGGGCTCTTGTGACTCTTTCCTCCCCACCCTGCCTTGTGCCTCTGTAGCACTTTGGCTGATACATAATCATATAAAGTGGTGGACAAATTCCATGGAATTACTACATGTGGAAATAGATGTTGTGTGAGTTCCACAAGACCCATCAGTGTGACCCCTGCATTGTGGCAGCCACGTGGTCAGCTGGTGTGTACCACTGGTGGTGTGTCCTCCTCCCTGCCTTCTGCCTGTCTGTCTCTCCATCCTCTCGCTGGGGCTGGGAAGCTCAGCGGATCAAGAGGCAGCAGATCTCTCCCATCTTTCCCTCTGTCTTCAGAAACCAGGCTTGCCAACTGCCTTCCTCTGTGCTTTCCCAAAACCTCAGTGAGGCAGGCACAGTCAGGCACTTTGCTGTTTCAATAGTTCTCTGCTAATTGTGCAGATGTATCCAGGAAAGAGTAGGGGCTGTATCACAGCTGACTTCTACATGTTGTCAGTACTTCTAGGATCTGTGCATTCATCCTCAGGATGAGAAATGTCTATTTACATTTTGTTGGATCAATGTGCCCCGAAGAGCTGACATGCCACTATCATTGTAATCTGTCATCCCCATTATCTCCAGCATTCGAGCCATCTCTAAAAATGTGAATATTAAGGGAAGGTTTCCAGCGTAGACAGGTGACAGCCAACCTAGTTTCATTAGTTACGTAATAAAAATTGCAAAACTCGCTGTAACTGTCAGAAATATAGCACCAAAGTAATGGCTTAACTGGTAAGAATAATTTTTCATCTTGGCAGATGGTTCATGTGCCAGGTTTCAGACTCACAAGGTTAAAAAAGCCAAGAGAAATGCAAAACTTTGAAAATCCCAGCTGATAATGGAAATGTCAAATGACCCTGAACACCAGAAGTACCGCAACACTCCATAGTAATATACTAAGTAACTTTTATGAATCAAAACCCACAGCTTTTTACTGTTTGTTGATTACATTTGGGGTAGATTAATCATAAAATGTATGGATTTATGTTACTTGTAAAAGTGGACTGGAGGACAAGTTCCGTGTATTTATTCTTAATCCAATGTGTTTTCAGAATGATTCTTTTATATCAGAAAATTTACTGATGTCTTAATTTAGATTTTATTTTCTGATAGTTTGAGGGATTTTATTTTCATTATGCTGTCTGCTTGGCCAGTGTTTTATATTCAAGGTTGGGAGAGGGAGAGAAGGAGAGAGGGAGAAGGCTTCACTCTCCAAAGCAAATCATTGATCCTATTGACTCATTTCCCATTTCAAGCTATTTATTAAATAGGTTATAGCTCCTTCATTTTGATTAGTGGGGAGGAAAGCCCTCAGAGTGCACTTAGAGAAGATTACCTGCTCAGCTCTGTTTGGTACCTTAGTCCAGTAACTGTTTCGTTGCAGAACCTTAGGCATTTCTTGAGGAATTTGTTTTGCTGTTGTCTATTCATTTAGAACCCATTTTCTGAAAATGAGGAATTGCAGCAAAGATCTGTGAGGATTTTGGGAATTAACACCTGGGATCTTGCCTTGGAGCTAACAAACTTTGACTGGAGCCTCTTCAATGCAATTCACGAGGTAAGAAGCACCAGATGCACTCCCAGGTGTATTTCTGTCCTGCAGCATTGCACCATTGTGATGCATTGTGGAGCATTGGTATTCCTGGGTGCTTGGTTCACTCTCATGACAGCATGGTTTGGCAGCTCTCAGTAGTGGTGACAGGTCCAAGAGTTATCAGGCAATCCTTGAGACTGAAAAGAATTGTCAGAGGTTTGTAACTTTCCTGTGTTCAGGCATCTCATACGTTCCCTGATGTGTTTTACTGAGATTTGCCTCAAGAGAGTGAAAGACCACGATTATTTTCTAAAAACCCTCTCTGTGAATATGTTACGTATGCAAAACATCCTATGCACTTGATAGGGTTTCAATAAATATGGGATTCCACAAATAGTTGTCTTTCATATCATTTTAGCCACAAAAGAATTCACAGTTTTAGCAATTCAGATGGTCACATTACTATTCTTGTTAGGCTTCAGTGAGATGAAGAATACTGGGCAGGCTTTTTTTAAGTGAGGCAATGGTGCACATCAGGGCCAATTGGGTTATTTCAATGATTTTGATAGGTTCTGGCTGGGGTTGATGAGTAAAACACACAGTTAACAGTAGAAAATCTTTCTTGAAAATACCATTTACTGAAAAGCATGTTGGCTTTCTGAGAAAATGAATGTGAAGTTCCCTTGCTTTTCACCAGATGCTTTCCTTTTCTTTCATTTTGGGTTCTTTTATTCAGTTTAGACACTTTAAGTTTGAAACTGGCCAAGTTTGGGTTTGTTTGTTTTTTTTTTTTAACAGAAATCAAGACCCACACCTCTATTGATTAAAAACTGGCTAATACAGAAACAAGTTTGAATAGAAATTTTTCAGATTCTGCAGTGGCTTGATATGGTTGCTTTTTCATACTGGAACAGAAGTGATGAAATACAGAAGTAGATTGTTTATGTCTTATACCTGGCTATAGCCAGAAATGGAACCTTGGGAATTCTAACAAGAAGAGCATATCTTGCAGGATTTCCAGTCTACCTGCCTTCTGTAATAAGTCTCTAGATTTTGCTAAGCCAAACTTGAGTCATTGGTGATTGGCTCATGGATAATGAAAAAAATAACCATTTGTGACCAGACCTGGTTTCGAAAACATACTTCTAAATAATTAATAGTTCATTGATATTTAAGTTGTTGTTATATCCCTAATGATGTCGTCAATGTCTTCCAGCAAGAGCTGATATACTTCACGTTCAGCAGACAGGGCAGTGCTGAGAACACTGAGAATCTCAGTCTTCTGCTTCAAAGATGCAACGAGGTCCAGCTTTGGGTTGCCACCGAGATACTCCTCTGCAGCCAGCTCTGCAAACGTGTGCAGCTAGTGAAAAAGTTCATCAAGATTGCTGCCCAGTAAGTTACTGGTGTTGCAACAGAAATCCTTGAATTCACGTGGTTTGTTTGGGAAGAAGTAGGCGGAGAAGCAAGGAAAGAAAACTAATTCGTCATCCTGTGTTTTGATAGTGTAGTAAGCATACCTAAATAAAACAGCCCATAGATAACCACAGCAGAGCCTGGTCACAACTAGACATGGTGGAGTGTGTGCTGCTCAAATCTCCCCTGGCAGCTTAGCTGCTGTGTCTGCAGTGTCAGCTGCAACATCCCTGATAGTTCCTTCTTGGCTGAGATAACCTGAGGACCATATGACAGAACTATTCTGGCAGAAAAACAGTCACACAAGACTAGATAGAAACCAAAGCACTCTGTTATAAACTTGAAAGTCCTACCTCTAGAGAGGAACCTGACAGCAATAAGCTGTTGCCCCACGTAATCCTCTCTGGAGTATTCTTTTACTTATAAAAGAGGGGTAGGCCTTTTCATGTTAGATATGACAGTCTACTCTTTTCACTGTTACTACGTAGGGCTGACATTTATTCTATGTCTTGCAACAGAATACAAATAGATATTATACACAGAGATTTCTCTGTAACCACTATTTGCTCCATTTTCTTGGTTACTAAGACAATTTAAATATGTGCAGTCATCCTCCTCACCTCTCTCTTCACTTGTTGGTCTTCTGCAATATTTGAATATGCATGCTCATGGAAAATGTATAAGTTGTTCCATTCATCGACTGGACTGATTTAATTTGCAAGGCACTTACAATACAAAGGACTGTTCTTTGCTGAAGCAGTGCCTTTAGAGAAATTAATTCTTCTAATCTAATCTAGTGTAACTCATAAATGTGATCTGATTTAGTTTACAGGTTGTGTGATATCCAGTAATATGTTCATTTTCTGCCATATCAATGGCCAAAAAATGGTTGGTTCTATGTCTTGCTTGCACCAGTGTAGCATTAATTTGCATGCCAGCAAAAGTTTTGTGTCAGTCCTACATGAATAAGAATATATTTGTTACCGGACTAAAGTGTTGCTCTATTTTGATTGATTCCATTCTGCTAAGTGAAAAGCCAAAGCTATGGAGATTAAATACAGTTGTCAGTAGAGAGGCTCTCCCAGTGTATTGCAGAAGCACCCAAGACTGGAGAATGTAGGTGATGAAATAAACGAGTGTGTAGTTTTCAGAGCACTTTTTTTTTTTTTTTGGTCATAAAAGCTGCTTTCTACATGAACACACCAGTGTATCTCATCAGTTCTGCAAGAGATGATGACAGAGGAACAATTAGGGTGGAAGGATGGTGTGCTAAGCACAGGACTCCCATCATGAGACAGGCCAAGCAGCCATCCTGTTTTGTTTATGACTAAGGCAGAGATGTAGGAGACTATGAACAGCTCTTCCTGCTCCCTGTTCTCTGCTCACAGATTCAGCCAGGAATCTTTGTCTCTGTTTTTGCTCTGGTCAGGAAAGCACTAGGACTAAGATTTCATGTTCATCATCTGTTTGCTGTGCTGTTGATGAACACCTGAAGAAAATAAAAGCAATTTACACAAGTGTGTCAGTATGTAGAAAGGAGACAGAGTTTTTGAAAAACAAATCCATACACTTCTTTTGATGAGTAGTCTAAAAGAGAAAAAAAGTGGTTCAATAAAGAAAATTAATTAGCATGTTTTTAGAAATTAACATCTTGGGGAGTTAAAGAAACAAGTCAGTGTAAGGTTAGAATGAACAGATTACAAGAGCAGCCTTTTTGCTCGCCAAGCAAGCAGTGGCTGACTGTGAGAGACATCCCTTCTCTCCACAGCTTGCTGTGAGGAGTGGGGCCACCCAACAGACAGGTTATGCAGGCTGCCTTGGACACCTTCCTTGGTTTGGAATGAGTTGCCTTTGGGAGCTGCCTGGCTTTAATGATAAAAAGAATCGAAGCAACAAAGTTAGGATTAACTTGAAGACAGCTGAAGTGAAGTGAGAAATACACTGTCTCAAGATAGTACACAGTGATAAGGACAGGCTTTAGAAAACTTGTTACAAGTTCTGGCCATTTTCCAGGCTAAGGCCTTGGCATGTACTTTTCCCTGATGATAAATCCCAATGAAGCCAGTGGATTCATTCATACTTAAAATTATCTTAAAAGAGGATTGGCACTCTCACACACAAATGCACCCATATATTGGTATGGTCTCCAAAAAACTCCAAGAGATAGGGCAATATTTTTGTTTTAAAAGCACTCACTATTTCAGGATTTCAAGTTTCCTAATGAACTAGAAAATGTTCTAGAAATAAGCACGGTCTGATTGTATACAGTAAAATGTCAAACAACAGAGGTATTGAGCAAATTCCATCGGGACCTGTACTGGAACCAGTACTAGCTGCAACTGGTTTATAGGCATATGTAAATTGAACACTAACCAGATTTTTAGACAATAAAAATGATGAGGGATTGCAAATGCATTGGAGGATAGATAGAAACAAAAAAGAATTATCTAAGGAGTCTAGTGGCATGTGCAAACAACAGTAGGATAAGATTTAATTTAGATAGATGCCAAGTAATTCAGCTACAGAATGCTAATACTGAGCTGAAGAAATAAATGCATGATTGTAAAGAACAGCAGTGTGACAGAGGTCCTTGGGTGATCATAGATGACAAATTAAAAGAAAGGACAAAATGTGATGCTGTTCCAAATAAATAATTTGCTGTTTGTTTTATGCTTGCATAAGAACATAGAACAGTAATTATATTTCTTCTTCCCTTCCCACTGTCTCACTACATGAGAAAGTAATGAAGGAAATAAGAGTTAAATATGAGTTAAAATAAATTACAAAGAATTCAGTGAAGGATAATAACAATATGGAAAAGCAGACTGCAGACCACAACCACAAAGAGAAATTGAGGGAACCTATGTTGTACAATTTATAGAAAAGAAGATGAAAATATTTATTATACAATAGAATAGAGGTCAAGGAATTATTCTGTATGGTAAAGGACAGCTGGGAGTAACTCGAACATTGAAAAGGGAAAATTACTTTTGACAGCAAAGGGAAAAGAATAACCTGCCAACAACAGGGTTGATGAGACAGTAGAACGTTTTCTAAAAAACTTCTTAGAGACCCCATCACCTAGACTGCAGGTGGTTATGAGAGGACATTTAATGAGTTCATTATGTGGAAGATGATTGTGTGTTAGTGCTGAGGGTTGAAATGAGACTCAGTAACCTAGGATACGTGTGCATTCCATTTATCGCTGATTCTGAGTACAAAAAAATCATATTTTTATTCCTCAGCTGTAAAGCCCAAAGAAATCTGAATTCATTCTTTGCAATTGTGATGGGTCTCAACACTGCATCTGTCAGCCGGCTGTCTCAGACCTGGGAGGTAAGGCACATCTTTGTATCTTTCAGGCACTGTCAAAACCATTTCGCACAAAGGCTGTACACTGGTGAATTACCTTTTCTTTCTGATTATTGTTTTTTCGTGCTGAAATCAAACATGGAGGGAGTGTTGGTGGAGAAAATTCTTTGTGACCTGAAACCTTAGATACACAGGTATTAAAATAACCCAACACCTAAATGTGTCCTTCCAGAGTTTTAAATAAGAACAAAGCATGGAGATCTTATCCTCTTAGAACAAAATGAATTACTGTAGCATTTTAAGTAGATGTCAGAACAGAAAGTCTTGCAAAGGTGGCTCCATACAAGCAATGCCTTACTATGGAATAATTTAATTAAAAAGCCAAAACAAAAAAAGTAGAAATAAACCTTCTCTAGTTGTCTTTCATCAGTGTTGGTTTTTTTTTTTGCAGCTGCTCATTTTGAATAACAAAGTTAGGAAATGAGCCATGAATAAGGAGCATACTGAAGAACCGAGATTACTTGCTTAAAAAGCTCCTGGTTGCTACACAGAGCATGAGTGTGTTTAAGGGAGGGTCCCACTGGGATCTGTGTTTATTCTGTTGTGGATTTTTGTTTCCATCCAAGTGGCATCCATATTGAGTCATGGTTTCCATCCTGAGTTGTAGCATCTGCAAGTTTACAGTATCTGCCGATGAACCAAATATTGGGGAAGGAGTAACTGAGCAGGGTGGCTTGAAGCCTTATCCCTCCTTCATGCCCTTAGAACCACGGGTGGGCAGTACTCCAAAAATATCAGTGTGAAATACAGAGTGACAGAGCAGGGCTGTGATCTCCTGCCTTGGAGATATGCTTGAGCACCAACAGCTGGGACCAAAGGGCCATTAGAGACTTACAAGCCTGTCTGACACTGTCCAGAGCAAAGTCTCCCCCCTTAGCCGAAACCATGCACATGGAAACATCACTTCTACGTCTGAGGCTTCGACACACACAGAGACAAGGACAGTGGCTGTTTACAGGGACTCAGGCAAGGACAAGCTGACTTAAATAAGAGATAAAATGAAAGTTTTAGAGAAAACTACACACCTGAGGATGATGCTACAGGAACCCCTCACCTCTGATACCTCTAAAACACCTCTCTGGGGAACCTTTGCCCTGGCCTCCTCCTAAGTTACCTTCATTCCATTTCTGTGGGGTTTGGTAGGAGAGTGGAAGAGACCAAGTGTGGTCTCAAAGGCAATGATACAGACCTGTCCTGCACAGAGACACGCAGAGCTCTGCTTTGTGCTGAGGCCTCTGGAGATCATGCGCTGCCGGTGGACTTCTCTCAGGAAGAGCAGAATATGTTCCTTGTCGGAACAAAGAGTGCATCTGCATATGTGCCGCTGTAAATATGTCACGTTTCTGTGTGTAAAATATTTATCAAGTCACAGCCTTTCTTTTTTTTTTATTTGTAAAACTTCATTGCACTGGAACTTTCAAAAGCATAAGGTTGTTTGCATTAGTAATGTGACTTCTAGAAAGTAGAGCAATGTTTTTAAATTAATTATAATTACTTACACATGTAAATGAAACAACCTAAATTTAAGCAGCCATTAGACACGTATTGGCTCTGCACTTGATTTCTTAAACAAGTAGTATGCTCCCAAGCATATTCTACTTTTTTTCCTACAGTATCCAATGCTTTAATGAGCCTCACTTTCCCTGATTTAAGATAGAAAAAAACATGCAATTGCAGTTCCATGTTCAATCATTTTAGCATTTTAATCGTATACATCCACTTAATCTAATTGTTCTAAATCTCTTTTCTCTTGGAAGTGTTACTGTGGCTGTCAGGATCTAAGGACAAAGACAAGACAGGATTTGTACTAAGAGGGAATCTCTTTTACTAGACGAATTACTATGGCTGGAAAAAATAGACAGCCTTTAAGGTCCACACACCATTCTTCAAGTCTGAAATAGCAGCATGAAAATTTAAATTGCGAACCAATTGCTTTGAGTGTAGTGATGTGAATCCATTAAAGCATCTTAGAGACAAAGAAAGTGGATGATTGTGGAGTAGAGCAGGTGTTGGCATGAGGGCCAAGACAGTAGTTTGTGCCTGGGCTCCCTTGGAAAGTGTTTAATGCATCTCTCCGTGTGATTAGGATCAGATAGCAGAGACAGAGTAACTAGTTTATTAAGGAAGTGTCTCTCTTTGGCACCAGTATATGCCAGTGTTAACCCTGACCAGAACTGGCATGATGTATCAAACAGCACTGAGTGTGACACTTGTTAATTTCTAGAACCCATGTTCCCGGAGAAGATGGATTACAACAAATGATTTAACGTGGATGTGATCAGTTTCTGAATTCTCAGCCTGTGTTACTGCTTCTAGCTTGATATGGATATTTAGTCATGGAAGCTGGGGAAGAAAATAAAACCAGCTGCTAGCAAGCAGTTTCCATAAAAGAAGGATGCAGGTCCCCCAGACAAGGCTGCAGAGCCCAGTGCCTTGCTGGCATTGCACTGAGCATGGTCTGTAATCGTGGCCCTGGGAGCTGAGGAGCCGGGGTTAAGTGCGTGTTGGTGCTTTCAGCAGGCACCTCACCCAGAGCAGTCTCATGGAAAAAAATGCCTCAGCATTTTTCTGCCTAAATCAAATTATTTTTTTCTTTCCCTCTCTGTTTTCCACACATCAGAAAATTCCTGGGAAGTTCAAGAAACTTTTCACTGAACTTGAAAGTTTGACGGTAAGTATGGTGTTGTTAGCAGATGAACATTGCTCGCTTTACCTGCCTTGCTTCTTCCTAATTTATTTGGAGTCTGCTTGTTATTTTCTGGAGCTGGACTTGTCATGTCAGATCCATGATTTGCTGGAGGCCACGTGGCTCTCCAGAGCTCCGAGGTGGTCTGCAAGCATGAAAAGGAAAGATGCTCTGTTCCTGACAGAGGGAGGAAGAGCAGAGAGGCAAATGTAGTATCGCTTCACCAGCATCACTTTGGGAGCTGTTCTTTTGCCCTGATAGCTAATCAGCCTTTATCTGAAGCAACATGCTGCAGATCAGGAGAAAAAGAGAGCAGCTCAAGTTTTAAAAAACAAATGTCACAATCTGAGCCTTAAGGGTCTTTGTCAGCATTATCAAAGCAGAATAAACAAATGTTTTCTCTGGCTATCATGGAAGTGGATGTCATAGTAAGCTCACTACCCAGCACAGGGAACAGGAGATCCAGCCTTTACCAGTTGTCTTTCTTGGAGTTCTTTATAAATGAATGTGTTTTAAAGATTCTGTGTGAGCTGGTGTACAAAAATGTTTACATTGGAAATTGAGATGACTTTCTGAATTGCCTACACAATGCCACTGAAACATACTCCCTTATCTTCCTTGAAAGTCTCCAGCATGCTCCATGGATCTTAAAGCAGGTTTTGTTGGGATTTGTTGTTGCTGTTTGGTGATGTTGTTCTGTTTTTTTTAAGAAGAATTTAATCAGCAGTACATCCGGGGATATATTTTGTGCTATGCAGTAAGAGATTTTGCTAATAGAAATTTGTGGGGAAATTTCAGAGCAGTCCAAGTGAATCTGTTCTGCAGCTTCCTCTCAATTTAGCACTGCTTCATCAAGAGGAACATAATTGCTTTTGTTCCTTTCACTGTTTACGGTTCCTGTTCAGTTTAGCATGTCAGCTAGCTTACAAACCTTCAGCTACCTTGCATCCCAAAGAAACCTTTTGTATCTAAATCATGTTCAGATCATAAGCCCGTAATGGATTTAGAATTGCTCTTTTTATAGCCTATTGATTTTTCTGTCTATTACTCAAATGGTTTTGTAGGATCCTTCTCTGAATCACAAAGCTTACAGAGATGCATTCAAGAAAATGAAATCTCCGAAAATCCCCTTCATGCCCTTACTTCTGAAAGGTAACGTTAAAGCTTGGCTGCTCTTCAGTGTTGTTAATTAAAATAAGTGTAAGGTGATTTTTTTCCTTCAGATGCTCTTAAGATGACTGTGTGACAGATATAGTGGTATTGACAAGATAGCACTTGCTCTGGATAATAAACAACGTCCTTTTGAGACAGGGGGAAGATGCCAATTTTCACACAGGTCTTAAAAGGACTTCATACTGTCCTGTCAAGTGTGGATAGAGCTGTGTGCTTTTGCTTTGGCCACATCCTCTTCAGTGGAGAAGTGTGACCCTGCAAGCCCCTGAAGCAGTAGCCTTGGTCACACTGCTGCTCTGAGACCCTGTTGGGAGGTGCCTCCCTGCTTTGCTGGGATGAACCTGCTCTGGTGCCACCCTTAATGCAAAACCTGCCCTGTTTCTCTGTCCTGAGAGGAGCGGTTTTCCAAGTCTCTTACAGGTCTGAAAGAGACAAATAAAATCCTACTATCTAAAATAATTTTTTCTAAATGTCTTACAATAAAGTACAGCTACTTGCTAATGCAGTGAGCTGGGCAGCTAATTAAGTGGCAAGTATTTCAAATATTCCATTGTCTTGAAGTCATTAATTATTAATTGCCTAGTCTTTGAACATGGCAAACTCATTTGTTTATTCCTGTATGCTGAAAGTGTTCTCTTTAGGCTGTTTATTCCAACCTGCTGCTGCTGTGAAATGTTTGAAGGCAGTTCTCCAGATCAGCCGGTGGCAGTTTGGGAGCCACCAGACACTTCCCCTCTTTCCACACATCAAAGGAGTTTGCATTAATTCAGATGGGTACAGTTATCAAGGCTTCAAAATCAATATTTTTTAAGTGTTCTGGAGTTGCCTGCAAACAAAGGCAGCAAACATAAGTCACTTGTAGCAGTGATATTTGCACAGCATTACAATATGGTGTATAAGAACATGCACCTAGGCAGCATTTGTATCTTTAACTTGCATTGGAGATAGCAAGAAGACTTTGAAATTAATGCAGTAATGTCCTTCAATAAAGTGGTCCATAGGGAGATGTTGCCAAGGTTTGTAATTCCCAAAGTACTGCACAGTGCAATGGAATTTTTGAATTTTCCATATCAAGCATATTTGTATTAAGGTCATTTCCAAGACCAGTAAAATAGGAATGGGTAACACAGAAATCATTAATAACTCAGCAAATTGCTGTATTTCATCATAATAGGAACAAAAGTAGTTTCAGTTGAAAAAAAAAGAAAAATCTTAAATTATGAAAAATAACTTCAGAGTGTCCTTTTAAAAGTTAATTAAATTTAAATGCAGAGCTCTCACGGCACACAGACACAGCTTTTGAAAATCAGGCAGATTTTTCAAATGTGTAATAAAATACTGTGATATACCCTTATAACCTAGTTCAGATGCAATTTTCTGCTCCACTGAATTTATCTAGACTCTTAGTTGTTGGCTGCAAAGCAAATTTCTGTTCCTTCTGCCCTCAGAGATATACACATTGCTGTCAATGACTTAAAAAGCTGTGTGGAAATTTCTGCTTCCAGTATAGGTTTTTCATTAGAAGTGATGGACAGTTTTGAACTGCATTGATATAGACACAAGTACTGCTTGTGTCCTGAAGCAGTGTCCTTTTCCCTGGGTGCCCCAAAGCAGCCCAGCAGAGGAGGTGCAGAGGGTTGTGCTCCCTCCTTCCCCTCTGCTTTTTAGGATGCAGGCCAGGGGTAGGAGAGGTGCTGGAGGTTTTGGCAGCATGTGCTGTGCTTTCTGCGTGTCCAGGCTGGCATGCTGTCTGTCCCAGCCCAGCCACCCAAGGGAGCTCTCCATCCCCCCCATAAGAGTCCCAGCCCCGAGTTTCCGCCAGCATTTGAAGCCGTTTAGCATTTCAATTCCAAGCAATTACAAAATGCCCCTCAGGCACGGAGTGAACCTTTGAAACTCAAGGAAATAAATCAGGTTGGCTGTTTCGAGGGAGGGTGGAGGTGGATGAGAGGCGGAGGAAGCTTCTCTGCAGGTTTCCACTCCTGAAATCCCCCAAAACCATGGGGTCCGTGTGGGTGCCAGAGGGAGTCCTAGAGGTGAGCACAGGAGAAATGCTGAGGTGCACGGTTCGACTGGTGGGCTGGAGGCTGACACCTCTGCTAGAGGGAGACTTGTCCCATTGACTGTGGGCCGTTCTCCCACTGGCAGCTGAGACTTTTAAGGAGCAATGGCATTGGAGTGCCAACTCATTCCTGTAGCATTTTCTCCTCATGGATCTCCTGGGCACCCTCACATGCAGGAGAGAGCTGATGGGGGCATGGCTGGGCTGCTCCTGACAGTGTTTTCAGTAACCTGGAGGGTGCACCACTCCCACAGGGAATCTATTCATATTCTGGGTACTTTATGTCCAAGAAAGGTCTCTCTTCTGACCTAATACACATTAGAAAAACAGGGAAAATGACCTTGAGCTACTGTTTTAATTGTAATCTTAACTTGGCAACATTTATTTTGCCTGATATTCCCTCCCGCCAGTTCATGACACTGTGTTCAGTTTTCTTCCTGGAGCCAAATATAGACCTTTTCCTTTTCCTCTGACCTTTTTGTTGCCTTTGCAAATTCACTCCAACAACACTACATGAAAGTGTTTTTCCCTAGCCATGATGCTTATTTCAAGGCGTTGTACTTCACCTTGGTGTCTTGTGTTTAACCTCTCTGGCTGTCCACTGCTGTAGCCCTTGTCTTTGGGGAGGACTTCACAGTCATTTGTCCCACAGAGGGAGGTGAAGGGGTGTCAGAGCCAGCTCCAACATCTGGTAGCTCTGCCTCTGTGGAGCTCTGGGCTCAGGGACAGACCTGTCCCAGTCTGGGCACAGCCAAGGGCACAATGTCTGCATTGGTGCTGCGGGCTGTGGAGAGCAGACATGCCATGCAGGGCCATCCCTCTGGATGCCCTCCCCTGCTCCCAGCCATCCTGTGTACATTATGCATCCCAGAAGTAGCACAGGTCAGATTTAATAAGAAATCCTTGCCCCCACTTAAAAATACTCTTCTTAACAATCTGTAAATATTGTTGTTATCTAATGATCTCTGCATGTCATCATTATGCCAGGCTTTTGTTTCACTGTTAAAAGATAATGTGTCAATCCTTAATGGGATATTTTCCTTTTTTTTTATTTTGCTTTTTGTTGCTGTTTAGTAGTTTTATCTATTTGCCTTAAAAAAGAGGTTGTGAATAGTAACTGTTTTTATTTTTCTTTTTTTTTTCCAGATGTAACATTCATCCATGAAGGAAATAAAACATTTCTGGATAACCTTGTTAATTTTGAAAAGCTGGTAAGCGAAATTTGTCCTTCCTGTTTTTCAAAGCATTCATGTTCTCTTCTTCCCTTTGCTTTTCTTATCTTGTAAGACTGTAAGGTTTTCTTCTGGCTGAACCAGGAAGAAATAAACAGGGTTAAAAAAGAGCAAGCAGAATTAAACAGCCAAGTCTCTTTCCCCTGCCCTTTTCCTCTGCTCCTTTCTCTTCTCATTCCTTCCTCCTCTACTTCTGTGTAAAATGGCTAAACCAGTAATGGCCATCATCACTGCTACACAGTCCACTTTTCATTTATACCCAATGAGATCAATTCCTTTGTACCACCTCGTGGGCTGCTTCTTAGAAGTTAAGTTCTCCTGCTTCAGCTTTCTCTGAATTATGTTTCCTTTTTTTTTTTTCCTCAATTTTTCTCTAGTTTATCACTTAAGGAAAGATTCCTCTAGTGTATCACCTGCCAGTGGTATTTGTAATTTTAGGGATCTTAAATGAAAGTGAAACTTTTTGATCTGTGTTCAATGAGGAAGAAAATAATACCTAAAATATGAATTAAACTGACTGTAAATACCACTATTGTAGCTTTTATGCATAAGGGCACTTGATGATGTATTTTTGGCCACATTCACTCTAGGCATCATATGACATCTACTCTGGCATGGTATTACTGAGAGAGGTTTGAGTTGCCTAATTTGTGTTGGTGTTTGGTGGTTTGTTTGGGTTTTGTTGTTGTTTTTTGGTTGGTTGATTTTGTTTGGTTTGGGGGGTTTTCTTTGATAACATTTTCATGAGGTCACTTGGTCTGTTCAACCTGGAGAAGAGCTCATCACAGTCTACAGCTTCCTTGTGAGGGGAAGAGGAGGGGCAGGCACTGCTCTCTTCTCTGTGGTGACCAGTGACAGGACCCAAGGGAATGGCCTGAAGTGGTGTCAGGGCAGGTTTAGGCTGGATATCAGGAAAAGCTTCTTCACCCAGAGGGTGGTTGGGCACTGGAATGGGCTCCCCAGGGAAATGGTCACAGCACCAACCTGACAGAGCTCAAGAAGAGTTTGGACAATGCTCTCAGGCACATGGTGTGATTCTTGGGGATGGTGCTGTGCAGGGCCAAGAATTGGACTCGATGATCTTTGTGGATTCCTTCCAACTCAGCTTATTCTGTGATTCTATGGCACTGAAAGCCAAAGTCTGTATATCCGAACAGTGGTGGAGTAGAGAAGCTTGGATTTTTTTGTTGTTGTTGGCCTGTAGTATTTGACCAAGAAACCAAAATGTTCTTTGCAATTGTCCAGGTGTGCCATGGGACTGTTAGTCCAGATGGCTGTAGTTGGTGAATTGTGCCCAACTATTTTCTCCATGTGTTTACACTTGTTTGGGAATGAACATGCAACCATGGAGTTAGTCATGAACCAGATGTTGAACTTATTTTCACATTCTATCATAATATACGTTGTCTTTCAACTTGCCAGCAGATGTAGACTCTGACTTTTGAACCTGAGCTCCTTTTTTTCATGTTTTCTATTTGATTTCTGTACCTTTTCTTGTTGCAGAGTTTACAAGAATACTGATTTGCATTTAATGAAAGGTGTTCTTGTCCCAAGTCCATTAACTGTTTGACCTTTAGGTGCTTTCATAAAACTCATTAGCATGTTCTTCTTCATTGCCTCTTGGAAGTACATCCAATTAACATGTAAATTAAACTAGCCCTCGATGCACCATAATTGTTATTAAAATCCCCCCCTCCCCACCGCCCATATATTTATTTAGTGAATATGTAGGATCTAATTCTTGTCCAGTCTTAGCAGGCTGTGTTAATTTGTTTGTTTGTTTGTTTGTTGTGTAATCGTGTATATGTTTAAGGTATGCTGGGTTTCCTGGGCAAGAATCTCTTTCCTTTCTGTCTCCATTGTGTCTCCAGAGGCAGTGGGAGCTTTGCTAATTGACTTCAGTGAGCCAGGATCTCACCTTTTCCATTCAAATGGATAATTGGCATTTTAAATGGCAGGGGGGAGAGGCTGAGGTGATGGTTGTGGGGCGAGGGTTGTTCAGATTGACACTTCCTCCAAATTGCCATTCAGGTCACGCTCTCAGAAACATGCTGTCTCATGCAGCCCCGTACATATGAATGCAGGCTATAGTGCAAGCTTAGGAAGTGGGGGCTTAGGAGAGATTTAAATATCAGTGTAGTGGAAACTCAGGCTGCACACTGGTATTACCCTGGCTCAGTTAAGGGATTTAGTCAATGGCCATGAACTCACAAGATGCATTACACGTGATCACGTATTCATCAGTCCATGTTTCTTTTCTAATTATAAGGGCTTTGTCCCCAAGAACAATGTCCTCCTTGGTGTTCTGTACTGAACACTGAAGCTGAGCACTTTCTGGCCTTTGCAGAGAAAAATCAGGATTGACATTGACTCCTGCTCGATTTGGATCAAGCCACTGAACCTCACCTGCAAATTTGCTGTTGCAGAAAAAGAAGAAAAGAATTATTCTACCATAGCAGATTACTGCTTTGGGGAAGGAACTTACTCACTGTCATAAATGACTAGAATTTCCACTTATGAATTTCAAAGCAAAGATAGTTTCTTGTGTCTCCATTTGGATCACTATTCTGAAATATTTCATTTCTTCATTAAACATCTCACCTGAAGGAGGACTTGTCACTCTGAACCATTATTTTTTCCAACTATATTAGTTTCTTTAATAAAAGATCTTCTTTCTGCCTACAATCCAAGCTTCTTTTATATTCTTAGAGCTCAGCAATCCTACCATGACTGAATTTGATTTGACATGAAATGATAGCAGTGGATACAAAGTTAATTCAAAATGTAAAGAAGGAAATTTGCAAAAAGAAAAAGAAGTGATCTTTTGTCTCAGGAATGTTACCTAGCTTTAGCAAAGGTGAAGGGGTTACAGTGGTTTATTTAACTGCATTATGGGTAAAGTCTAGTCTATTATAGTGTTAGATCAATATTTAGTATCATACCTACTTCTTCAACTAAATCTGAAGGAATAAATGAAAATACAGTCTTACACGGTCACATCTCAAGGTATTTCCATGGTACTTTCTCAGCTGTTTCACTGAAATGTGACTTTGTCAGGTTTTTGTCTCCAGGCATCAGCTATGTCTTAGCAATGACATGTCTTAGCCACACTCCAGCAGACTCTGATACAGGTCAATGGCCATTACCATTTTCAGTAACACCTGCTTACCTAGAGCCTTCAGCTGTAAGGACTGTGTACGTGCAGCTCTGGGTTCTCAACACACACCCCCAAATATCTGTGCAACCCCAAGCCCCAGCTGAGGCTCTGCTGTCCTCAGTGAAAGGAGTGCTAATGATCCCGGGTAGCTGGTGGGCTGAAAAGCCACAAGAAATATGTGTTACTCATCACAAAAGTATGCAAGCACCTGTTTAAGCTTCAGGAGACAGCATTTGCTCTGCAGGTATATTGGTTGGCTTTCCGCATTACTTTTGGATCCCAGAGAATTGAAACCAGAGAGAAATGCATAATTAGGATACTAAAGCCAGAGGATCTGGGATTCTGCTTTAATGTTGCACAAAGAGGTTCTTCCCTTACCAGAGCATCACCTCCAGAAGCCAGTCTTGGGATGGACCTTCACAGTGACTGACTGTAAAGGAGAGACAGCAAAGAGTTACAGTATATGTGATGTATGGGTCTCTCTGACTTCTAAAATCCAAATGCAGAGGGTGTTGGCTAGGAAACTTGACAGTAGCAGCACTGGTGGAAGTTTTAGTACTGCCAGTACTCATATTATTGATCGTGAAATCTAGATCATCTCATCAGAACTTCATTGTAATCAGTGCAAGGACATCAGCACAAGAGATTGTATAATTTCATGGCAAATGAAGCACAGCGGGTAACAAGAAAAATTATTTTGATTTACTGATGAAAGAAATATGAAGTTGCCATTAAATGCGCTCTCGTGATATGCTTTTCTGTGGAGGAGCCTTGTAAGCCACTCCCAGGATGTTGAGAGATGAGCTTTTCTGCATCATTCTGGTCTTAAACATATTCTGTTCAAGACACTTAATCCTTTCCACCTCAAATAATTTTTGAGGGAGATAGGAAATGAGCATCGGCTCTTTGCATGAGATTTCACATCATTCCTGCTAACTCCAATTTACTTCCGTTACTTACTAGATTTGGTGAGGAATTGCCTCAGAAACAGTAAAATTTTTAAAAAGTAATGGCTTAAGAACTTTATGGGTAGTATCTAGTGAAAATAAGCTCCCTCTACTGATTTGTAGTGATTAATCCCAATTTTTATATAAACTGATGACCTGAGCCTGAATGAGAAACCGAATTTAAACCTTTTGTTTCCTCTGCTTAATGTAAGTGAACATCCAATATCCCAGTAAGCACCAGCTTTTGTTAAAATAGCATACCTCCAGGACAGTTTAACTTGGTATATAGGTGGGAGATGTCAGAGTGCTTGTTCTGCAGCTTTTAGGCTATGGGCTGTTTTTTTTTTTAATTTTATTTTATTATTATTTTTGTGTGTGTGTGTGCTGGTTCAGCTGCAGAGAACAGCCTGGCTGACAGTGGTGCCTGAGTGTGGTAGGCATTACACAAGTGCACTCTAAGGGGTGTAGTCTGAGCCACAGAGCCCAATTATACAAATGTGGAGACAGAAGGAGAGGCTGCAGACTACACAATGCCTTAGATAATGCACTAAAACTGGGGACGAATCCCAAAGCACTCACCCAGTCCACCGGCCTTCCTTGCTGCAGGCTTTCGGTTTAATAAAAGTCACTCAAAGAAAAATGAGCAATTGTTTGGTTATTTTTCATTACCACTTTCCATGGGTTCCTAGGGAGTTGTTCTCATTTAATCTGTGTGATATCAATAAGACATCTAGACTAACCCTGTTTCATCAAATGGTATCAGTAAGACAAAGAGCAAAGTTTCTCTTGCTGTCTTCATTTTCTACCTTACCACAGTTGTTTTTTGCTGTACAGTGTGGGGCAAGGAGATTTTCCAGGCTTTTCTAAAGACAGAATCTGTGCCAAGTCTTGGCATTGATGTTTATTATTTTCTCTTTGCAGCACATGATTGCAGATACTGTTCGGTCATTGAGACATTGCAGAAATAACCAATTTGGTGAGTAGACAAAATTTCCTACTTATTTTGCCTTTGTACGTCCTTGAGGGTTTGTTGAGTTTTTTGTTTGGTTTTCTTTTCCTCCCTGTTTTCTTTCCAGTTGCTCGGGTTTACTACAACAGCAGAATGTGGTCAAAAACTATTTAACCAATGGGCAAGAGAGAGCATCATTTTTGGAAGATCAACATAGCAAAACCAACAGCTGGAGGAAGCTTTAGTTTACAAAATGTTTCTAGGCACAGCTTCCAAATGTTAATAAATTACTTTCCTGCAAAAATTGCCATCTCTTCAAAACCCTGTGTAAGATCTGTGCCAGCTGCACTCAGCAATGGAGGCCCCTGGTGTGTGCTGCTGTGTCTGCCCTTCCTGGCCATAACCGAGTTAGCTCCGTCTCCTCCACTTCGAGTGTTTTGGGAAGGAACTCACAGCTGCCTTGGCTTCCAGCAGCTAAGAGATGGTGCTCATCCCCACAGCTTTTCACTCAGCTCTTCACCAAGAGCAGTTGTCTGCTTATCTGGGGTTCTTAGGGACATTTCACAAAACTGTAGAAGTCTTGAAGGTACGAAGATCCCGTGGGTTTTGTGAAAGTGGTTGAGTAGGAAGGAATGAGGGGGTTGTTTCCTCTTTAGGGGAAGCTGCAAATATAGCTGGGCCTGCTTTAGACACTGGAGGATCTGTGCTGAAGGCCATGATTCTGAGTGCCTCAGCTGCACAGAGGACTTTTTTTGTTTGCTTTTTTAAAATTTTTTTTGTTCTTTCCGCCTTATTAGCCACTAGAGAATCCAACCCTAAGGGACCATGCCAGAAAACTTCAGCTCTCTTTGTTCTGCTGCTTACAGAGGAGAAACCTTGCTTTTCTCCTTCTCAGTGTTCTTATTCTCTGCAGAGATGTTAAATACAGGAAGGGGACACAAGAACTACTTTAGGAAGCAGTTAGTCTTTAAGCCAAACCCACTAAATGTTGTTTATTGAGGCCACTAAAAACCTCTTTTTCAAAGAGAAGTTCAGAACTGTGCTGCAGCCTTGGGGAAAATAGAGTTGAATAATATCTTTTTTCTACTGACTTTTCAGTAGCTGTCAGCATTGACTCCAACAAAAAGAATAATAATCATAATTTTAATTATAAATACAGGTACCTTGGAGAATAATAGGTACTTTTAAGAGTTCTGTTAAACATTTGCTGTATAGAATTACCACATGTATATAAGTATTACTTTTAAACAAAGACTTCTCATTATTATTGTTCTTGAGTAATTTTTCTACATATATACATAAAAAACTATATATATATATATATAAAAATGTATGTAAATGTAAGTAAGAGAGGAAGAGAGGGGGAAGGAGCAAGACGTGCCTTCTTTTAATTCAGATACTGAAGGAAATATTGATTAATCCAAACCATGCATCTGTAAATTAAAATGTCTCCTATTTGGTATTGTGAAAAGTAACATTGGTTCCTTTCAGTGATGTGAGGTTTTTTTGCACTTTCCCTGTGCATCTTTCATCTTGTTTTTGTCTTTTTTATTTTTCCAAGTGATTTTGTAAGTCTTGCAGCATAAATCCAAGGTTAATACCTGAGATTTATCATATAATCTGGTAGTTTGAAGTAGGCAATTGTTATTTTATTTTAGCACAGACTTGATTTATTGTGAAGCCGGCATTTAAAAAGCAGCTTATACAGACATCCCTGTAGGCACTTTTTTTCCCCCTAAAATTCGTTTAGGCATGAAATGAATTCACTGAATATTTATTGAGACTTTATGGACAGTTTCCTTTTCTAGTGGGCTTATTTTGCTCTCAGGAATGTGAATCTTTCTACTGCATCAATTCCCAGATTGGCCTCAGAGCAGCAGGCATCTCACTGTAGGAAGGAATTCAAACAAAACTAAGCAAGGAATATTATTATTGTTTATGAACTGTATCACGTGTATTAAGCTTGCAGGCCAAAGTGTTTCTGGATTAGAAACTGGTTAGGTTCCAAGTAAAATTGAAATGCCTGTTTAATGGAAATAACATTTACATCCTAAATCCTGAAAACAAGTAACAGCGTTTCCAAAGTGAGGAAAAGCAGCCTGAGAAAATAACATAATTCAAGCTTTTGTCATTTGAGGTGTTAATGAGAAATACAAATGTTTTTCACTATGTTCAGCACAGCTGCTGGGATCCTATTCCCGCAGAACAAAAAGGTCAGCTCTGTATCCTGACACAAATTTGTCACATTATCCTGTTCTCTCCAACATTGCTCAAGTTAGATGGCTGCTCTGCAAGAGCCCTTTCAAACAGCTGCCCAGGAGCCCCATTAGCAGCCACATGCAGAACTGGCTGCGTTCACATCCTGTGTTACCCACACAGCATCACAGAGATGTCTTCAGAAACAAGTGGGATTGGTGATTCCTGGAAAATTTCTCATACAGCTGGAGAGTGTGGAGAAAAGGATAATAATGAAACAAAGGAGAGGGAAGAAGTGTGTGACTTAAGCTGATTGGTTCAGGGAATTTTGAAGGGTTTTCTTTTTCAATTTATGGTAATATTATTAAAAATTCCTTGAGGACTTGGACACAAATGGAGCTTTCCAACCTTTGCTCATCTGCCAGAAGTCAGCAATGTCGCTTTCTCTGCCTGTCTTGATGGATCTTGGGCTTGGCTTTCTTTTTTCTGTTTCTGCTAGTACCAGGCATGCAGGCAGTGAGTTCCCACAAACCCATTTTAGCATAAAGCTTGTAACAGAGAAGAACTGCTGTTCAGGCCACCCTTCAGTTTGTCTGTTACACAGCTAATTCCTCTTGCTGCCTAAACTCCCATGAAAGGACAGCATGACTTTTGTCTCTGTTACGAGATCAGAAATCAAAAGCCTAACAGATCAAAACGCAGGGGCCTGTCAGAGCAGCTTTGAAGAGCTTTTGTATCCATCTGCTGAGCTGTCACCTTTCACCGGCTCTGAAGAAAATCATCCAGGGCCTGCTGTCTTGTGGACTGTGTTAAAATTTTTAAAACATTGCAGGCTGGGTTGCCCACCCCTGCTCAAGGTCCCATTGTGCTGCCAGAGCAGCACAAAGGAAACCTGAACCACCTTTACAGGGGATGGACTGTCTGTACTGCCAGAAGAACTAAATCTTCCTCTTGGGAAGAGTCAGCTTCTTGCCATCCTCATGTCCCCCTCCTTTATGCATGCTGGCTGCCCAGAATTGCCTATTTCTTTTTTTCTTCTCCTCTTTTCTCTATCTAGCTGCTACCTCATGCATTACACTTAAACATCAAGTCCTTTGGATTACTGGCTGTCTTTCCTGTGGCTGTCTAGCAGCTGACAGGTGGCACATCAGTGACTTTGTGACGCAGGACAGAGAAGCAGGAGGTGAGGCACAGCTTTCTGATCCATCCCCTTTCTCCTGTCTTGCAGGCAATGAAGTTCCTTCGAAAGAGCATCACGAGCTGAAGCCATACGTCCACCACCTGCACGTCATCGACAACCAGCAGGCTCTGTTTGAGCTCTCTCACAGGATAGAGCCGCGAGCGTGAGCGTACACAGCTTCCTATAACCGTGTAACTGCAGCACTTTGAATTAAGTGAATGTTTATGCCAAGCATGTTGCTTCCCTATATGAGAACGGTTTACTGAGTTTTATCAGTAGCTCACACAACATGCGCAGGGAAATCAGGCGAGAGCCAGCAAAGGAGCTGCTCACAGAGTTGCAGGGCGAGCTTGGTGCCATTCCTGCTGGTCACTGGGACCTGAGGGAGTGGAGCAGTGTCCTTTGAGCTCAGGAGCTTGGTTTCTGTGAAAATATTGTTTGGTCCAGTGTAGCTTTCAATGCAGATTCTGCCAGTATTACAAAGAAAGGAATCATCGTGTCACAGCAGCAAAACATTTCAGCAAGCAACATGCCGCAAGGGGGTTGATTCCCAGTTCACCACAGTATGTACCTCACTAATTCAAGGCTGCCAAAGTATTGTTGCCAAAAATAATGTGCAATCTGTGCAGCTCCCATGAGTCCACTGGAGCATAGTATTTGAGATGTGTGAGCAACCTAGAATAGGAATATAACAAGGCAGTGCAACCAGATGAAACTCAAGAGTGTGTTGTGATGTGGAGGTCAGCAGTAAACAGTTCACTCTGTTATGGCTCCTTTCAGAATATGCTTTATAAAACACGCTGTAAGAGCCAATCCACTTCTGTTGCAATCTACAGACACAATTGTTTGTATACTGAAAACATGTTATTTTCTTCCTTTTCAGTTATCTCAGATTTAGCACTGGCTCCTGTAGTTAATGTGTTATAAATTATAGCAGGAGCTTTGTTTTCTGCTTGGATCACAGCCTCTTTGGTATCTATTCAGAGGAAAATGCCTAGATCCATCTATATTTCTAATTTCCCCCACTGGAAATACCATTTCAGTAAGTAAAACTTCACCTAACTTGCACATGCTTCTAGTTTTTAAAGAACAGAAAGGTGCCTCTTACAGGGTACTAGTGTAATTACCTGCATACACACCAGGCTCTCAGCATCAGGGTCCCTTTACTGCTTTTGTCCCTTTCACAGCCCTCCCCATGACAATTCTCGTGCAGTTAGAAGTACTGCATCTGGGCCTGTGCTGAGGCAGCATTTCTAAAGTCATGTCTACAGCTGACCTGCATCTTGAGCACCACCATCACCTGGTTTCCAGTGCTAAGAAGTTGCCCTGAAATGATCTAGTGAATGCCACGGGCGATGTGCAGGGTGCTCTTTGGCATGTGTTTGTGCACTGACTCGCAGTGACGGTCCCTTGACAGAGAGGGAGGATACATTGCATTGCTTGCCCATCTCTGTTGTATGTTTTCCACATGAGGAAGACTTCCAAGAAAATGCTCCTTTTCTAAAATGTGGGAATACTGAAGTAGCATGCTCTTCATCATTGTGTTATCTCTGGTTTAAAGGGATTTAAAAAAAAAAAAAAGCAGCTTTAACAAATAGTCTGTGGGGGAATCTGTAGAATGAATTCAGTTTTCCCATCTGTGAAATATTGTATAGATCTATTGTAAAGGAAACAGATGTTTCAGAAATGTATCTGCTTGTACTTTGTTATTATCAAATACTATATGATTTTTTTTAAGAAAAAAAAATTTCTTTTTACCCAGTAAAAAGAAAAAAAAAATAAACTCTTGCTGGCCATGGAGTAAAAATTTCCTATGTTCTTCTGTAGATGTGACTGCACATATTGTAAATAACTCTTTTGTGCAAACAGACCAAAACTGTTCAAATGAAGATACTAGCTGTGGTGGGCTCCTTTTTGTAGTGTAAGAACAAAAACCTTTTCTTTCAAAAACCTTCTTTTGCAGTGTAAGATACAATTTGTTGCTTGTGTTTTTGCAGTTCTTCCTAGGGCTACAGCACTTGGAATTCCCAACCTAGCCACATTACCTGAATGCTTTCCTGGGTTTTGAGCTCCCTCTTGTGATTTTTTTTTTTTTTTTTTTTTTTAGTTACTGTGGCATTATTTTTAGGAGCCTGTGTGTAGACCAGCCTGCATGCTTCAGCTTGTGTGGTGTAGCAGTCTAGTCCACAAAGTTGTTCTGGAAATCTGTGGGAGAGGGAGCATTCAAAGGTATTCAGGGTGAGAAGGTGGGGCTGTTTCTCAGTTCACTGCATTTGGCTCTGTGATAGCTTTGGTAGCTAACGTGGATGAAGCAGCAGCTGTGTTGGAGAAGAATAAAAGACAAGGAAACTAAAGAAGGAAAAGAAAAAAAAAGAAGAAAGATGACTGTGTGCTGAGGATTTGATTTGAAAGCCTGATAGACCTACCTGGGACACTCCTCACTCTGCCAACGTGAAGTAAAGGGATGGGTTAACTGATACCAGTAGGCTTTGAGCCAGCTGAGGTGCTGGCTTTCTGCACCGCTGTAATTTCACACTAAATCATGTGTTGTCTACCACTTGCAGCTGGCATAAAATCAGTCTGAAGGCACACAGCCAGCAATAACCGTGTTATCTGTGCTGTGACTAATTAGACAACTAGTCACAGACTTACAAACTAGTTTTTATAGTGGCCTGTATAACTCGGATTTAAGTTTCAGGTGTGAGGGTCCAACATGGCTGCATAAATTTAATGTTGAAAACTGGGCTTTAGAACTGTTACTGTAAAGGAAAAGTAGACAGCCCAAACATGTATCTAATATGTCTAATTGAAAAAAGGCCCATCTATGTCTAAATTCCACAGGTCAAGTATTGCAGAGCCTTGCTGCAGACTGGCAAGCAGTTTGAAGATGTGGAAGTTAGGAGAAGAACTAGAAGTAAACCCTGTATTAGAGAAGGGCAACACTATACAGCCTCTGCCAGAGTCCAACACTGGTGATATTGTGTGATGTTTTTACATCCTACAATAGTGCAATTAGGTTAGGTGGTATAAAATCTATAAATCTTGTAAATTCCATTTATCACAGTCACATCTGGGGTTAAATACTCTGCATATTCTTTTTTTTTTAGTACCTAAGAGGAGTAACTAGGCAGAACAAAGGAAAGAGCTGTGTCACTTTATACCTCTTTGATGTGGGATTTTGTGGCAACAGATTTAGATGTTTCCCTAACACAGCTTTTTGATTCCAACATCATCTTGAATAGCAATAAATTCCATTTGCATAGCGGTAGCAAACGAAACGGTGTTATCAGAAATAAGACCTGTGCTGCTGTAAAATTACAAAGAAAGATGTAAATACTAAACATTTTAGCAGAGTAATATTTATTTGCATAGCCTATTTATTGTCATCTTATACGCTGTTAAACACTGGGATGAAGTCAATGAGCTGAGGTAAGAACACCTGCCTGTTCTCTCTTGAGTGCCATAATAGTGTCAGCTTGCATTAAAAGTAATAAAATAGAAACCCCCAAATCAAGGCATTTACCTAACTTCTCAGGGACTACAGCTAGTAGTTATCCACCATCATGAGACCTGGTATGTATGAAATAATCTGATTTACCAGAATCAATGTTGCCAATGTTTTCCTTTGCATATTTCATGCTTGTTTGCCTCTGTACATATTATTGTGTCGTGTATTTATGAGAGCTAGTAAGCAATAATTTATATGTCAAAATGGCCAAGCAATACAAGGTTAAAACTTGTAGAAGCAACTGTTATGTTTATCTTGCATTTTCCAGTGTTTTTTAATATTGCTTTTCAAAATATAAAAAATACCTTAATGAAGTCTGGGCTCTGTGCCTTTATGCCTACCACACATACTTATTGTTCCTATGTGGAATATTTTACTTCAAGTCATTCAGTTCCACAGACCCTCACTGCATCTGTGAGATGGATGCGGACTCGTGGAGAGGCTCGGGAGCCTGACCCCTTTCAGAGCTGCTCATCTGTCTCTGGTCAGTGGGACTTGCTGGAAGCAGTGTTTCAAATCAGGAATGATGTTAATGGGGCCTCAGCTGTGCCCTGTCATCACAACACAGCCAAAGAGGGGCCTCGAGCCACCATGAGAAGTCCCTGTGGGAGAGGGGAGGAGTAAATCTATCTTCATATCCTCTGTAGTCTGCTTATTGGCACTTGATCCTCTTACTGAGGACAGCAGATGCTTTCCCCTGTCATCAGTCATCCCTGATGGTGCTGTTTCCTTTCCTTCCTCTGGGCTGGTCTGCAGCAGGAAGGCAGTGCACTGCAAGTGCACTGTAAAAAAGCAGCTGAGGCTTGCCCTGTCCTTCCTTCCTCTCCACTTGCAAAGCCCGGGAACCAGCAAGCCAAACGTAGCTAGTTCAGACAGAAATAACACTTGGTACTTACAACATTATGTCTGTTCAGAGTGCTTTACAAATAGGCAGTACTTAATCCTCTGAGTGCCTGCACATTAAGTAGTTTTAAGCCTGACCTTAAAAGTGTTTGTACTAGTGTTACTACGCAGACAGGGTGAATTCTGACCTTAATATTTAAAATAAGCCTGAATTGTTGACACTCCTCCACAATGATGTTTAAAGATACATTACAGACAGACATACTTTTCCAGATCCAGTTGCACAATCTGAAGAATTTATGGTCTCAGTGGTTTATCACTCTCCCTTCATTGGCTATCACTGCTCTCCATAGTGTAGCCCAGAAGACTGGGAGAGAACCTTCAAACATGTTGCAGTTCTTAAGCCACACGTGGCTACATGCAAGCCCTTTTTTTGCAGAAAGGGCTCTCCTTCCCCCCACTGCCCTTGTTGGGAGACTTTCACAGGAAGACTGATGATATCATTTAGATGATTTCCAAATGGCAAGGTGTGGAGCTGAGGACAGCTGCCTTACAGCTCCAGTTGTGCTAGAAGAGCCAGGAGAAGAGGCTGCTGGGCTGCGAATGTTGTCCTCTGAGACCATCTTGCTGAACTGTTCAAATAAGGGTTCTTCTATCCCTCTCCAACAAAACGAGCTTGATTGGTGAAGGCCTGCAATTTAAGCTGCTCAAGGGATTCTGTGAATTGTAACTGAAGTAATCAGAGGGGTCTGTGATGAGCCATTCCTACAGGAGCTGTGTGACCCCAGAGGCAGCAGCTGGGGGTGGTTTGCTCGGGGCCAGAACAACCCTCCTGCAGAGCAGCACTGACCTGCACAGGGTCAAATGCTCTACCTCAGGTAGAGACGATTTCTTCTCAGGAGGAAAAAACCGCTCAACCTGAAAACCAAACCTCCCAAATATTTGCTCTGTTTCACGTCCCAGCAGACTTTCATGCCACCCAGCGCCTGCTGCCTTCTGCCGTGGGATGGCAGCTGAGATACAACAGCAAAGCCCAAACAAGGTAAGTCTTTCACTCCTACAATGTCCACCATTTCACACTGGAGACTTGTGGGATGGCACCTTACACTCATGGGTACAATAATACTGTGAAATGCTTGTAGTTGTAACAGAGTTAAAAGAATTGAGCAGTGTCGTTAAAGTCTGGAGGACTGAGGAGGCCAGAAAAGGTGGGCCAAACAAACAGTTGTTGAACAAGAGTGGTCTCCTGGCATTCCCTCTTGTCTGGAGGAAGTTCTGTTGACAGCCCTGAGATTAACTCAGTTGGGTAGAGCATGGTACTAGCAATGCTAAGGCTGTGGGTTTGATCCCAGTAGGGGCCATTTATTTAAGAGATAAACTTTGATCATCCTTCTGGGTCCCTTCTAACTCGCAATATTCTGTCATTTCTTAAGACCCCTGTTAACACCCTTGAGCAGCATCTCCCTCGGAGCCTTTAAAAGCATGACAGTGATACAGTCGGCATAATTTTAATTTTCACTGCCCATTGCAGTGGTAAGCAGTTACAGCTGGTGGTCTCCCCAGGAGGTTTGTACTACCACTTACTCACAGAGATGCAAATCCATGCATTTAGGGAACTGTCTGGACTTCAGCATCCTTTTTCAGCTGTTTCTTATGCCAGGGAGGGGAAACGGCATTGTCAGGAAAATCTACAAACGCCAGAGGTTTATGTCCCAAAAGGAGACAGAGGAATCCTGCAACTTTATTCAAATAAAGGGCGAGAGTCCATTGGGGTACACACCCGCGGGGTTTTCTCTCTCGGGGTCTGAGATTCCGCAGCCTCCTTCTATCCTGAACTGCCGGCCACACGTTGGCCTCTTCCTTTCCCCATAGCTGAGGTACTCGGGAGGTGCAGCCTTCCCGAACCGCCTACCACATATTCCCCCCCTCGAACCTACTATTTTAGCCCTGAGCTCAGAAACTCAGGCTTGTGCCGACCCACTTGTCTGTTTCAGGACCCAAGCTGTCTGGGCTTGGCAACAAACCTAACAGCCCGAAGTTAGTTAAAGACATTAAGATCCATTTCAAAGACGTTAACACCCACAGCTTCACCCATCTAATTGTTTGTGAAGACATTACCTTTCCTCTCAGCATGATTTGGAAAACTTCCTTTGCCCTGAACAGTGCTGCTGATCTTTTCCAGGTTCGATTTCCCCAGGGGAAACCTCAGGCTAGAGGCAATCCTCCCCAGTGAGAAAACCACGACTATCCTAGAGAAACCGGCAGCAAAAACCCAGGGGAAAACCTCGTTTTAGGGTTAGGAAAGAGAAGAGCCACTTGGGAGGTCACCCAAATGCAGCAGATGAGAAGGAAGCTCCTCCTTTTTTATTCTCTGCATGGGTCTGATTGATTGCTCCGGGAGTTTTGGCTGGTGAAGTTGTTACTTTGCAGAGAGAGGTGGATAGGGCTGGGTTTGCTTGTAGGCACGGCTGATTCCTATTCAGAGGTCTTTTGTGGGCTGCCTTTAGTGCTCCTGACCGTCCTAGTGCCACTAGTTCCTATGCCTAAGGTTTTACCTTTCATCTCTGTGGTAGGGAGTCAGAGTAGACCTGGGGGTGCTAAGGAATAGTGAATCAACATAGTTGAGAATAAAATTTGATTGTAAAATCAAGCTTTACCCCTTTTACCTGGAAATGTGATTCAGTTGTATAAGTTTATAGAAGTACATGAGCAAGATGTGAAGGTGCCTCTAAGCAGAATTAGATGAGCTAAACCACACTGAAGGACAGTAACTGGGGTGGGCAGCCTGCCTTGAGTAGATAGGTCTTAAAAGATGTTTCTGCAAAGAGATGGGCTATAAATTTCTTGGTCTTTCAAATAGATTTTCTTGCAGGAAGTTATCAGGGTTTCTAAAACTTGCAGCTTTTTGTTCTGTTCTCCTGCTGTTGCTAACACCAATTCAAGTCCTTTCCTGTCTGCAGCAGAAAAAGGGCTGGCTCAGAGTGACTGCTAGTGCTCCAGATAAGGTTATAAAAAAAATAAAGAAAAGGAAAAGTCTTGCCGTTGTCCCAGCTGAGCGTGAGGCTGCCTCTGTAGGAAATGAGTTAGATGTGAGTGCTACTTAGCACGGAAAAATGGCACTGGCAGAACTGGTCTATTTAACCTAAGTGGTGAAGTGTCCCTTGAGAGAGCTACTGCCAGCCGTGACAGATGGCTTGAAAGCAAAGAGCTGTGGATTGCTGGAAGGGAATTTACCAGCAAATGTGAACAGGGATGTTTCAGACCTAGAAATAAGAAAGGATGGTGAGGATCAAGCCCCAGATCAAGTGCCTCCTTGGTAAGTTATTTGGCTCCTGACAAATGTTTGTGAGAGCTCTCAGTAGTGCTAGTCAGGGGTTTTGTTGCTTCATGAGCAACATGAAGAGACCTTCATGAGCTCTCTATTCTATGGACTTGGAGGCATTTACTGCTTTGTTTTGAGGAAATTAGTGCGACTTGGAAAATCTTCCTCTTCTTTAGCAGGCTGCCCATTCCAGATGTTGAACTTTCTACAGCTGCTTCTCCTCTGCTGCCTTGTCTGTTCCCTGTGCTGGCTTACTGGCTGGATAAGGCTACTCTGGGGAAATGAGGTGGTTTTATGGGTAGGGAAGGGGACTTGCCTGGAGATAGATGATGCGTGGCTGTTGGTGGTGGTGACTGTGGTACATTCAAGTGAAAAAAAAAAGTCATCTCAGCAGCTCCAGGTGAAAATTCTTAGGCCATTAAGCCCTCAAAAGTTTGAAGTCTTCAAGTTACGTCAAGCAGCTTGGTAAAACTTCCATCAAAACAAAGCCAGCTTCTGTCATAAGTCTGTCTCCCTCTCATTCAGAAAGACTGTGTGAAATCAAGTTGAACGTATATTGATTTCCACTGGGTTTTAAAAACCCAGGATACCCAACTGTCTGCTGTCAAACTGAGTCTCTGGCTACATTACAAAACAGAATATGGTCTCTCTATCCAATCTGAAATACTTTAAAGTAGCAAAAAAACCTTGAACTGCTTTATCTGACCAGGCAGATCTGTCTGGGTGTTGGGTGCCCTGTCACACAGTGATGAAAATTGTTGTGGCTGACACCTGCCAGCATTGAACTTGGCTCAAGGCTACAGCTACGTGCTCCAGCGTCAGGGCACACTGTTGATTGGAGAGCACGTTTTAAGTCCAAATAAGTGATGATGTGATAGTAGGAACTAGAAGAAGGGCATAAGACAGGATGTAGAAGGAACTAAGTCCAGCACAGCAGAGGTAGAACAGGGGAGTACTGTTGAGGGAAAATAACATGCAAATCTGAAGAAAACTCACACATGTCTCAAATTCATTTAGACCCTTGTTTGCTGCTTAGTTGATGAGGTTTACCTAATTTTAAGTGAGATAATTCACTTTGCTTTTAAATTGGAAGAGCATAAAGTAGTTTAGTCAATCAAATTTAATTCTGTGCATTTTGTAAACTTGATTTATTCCTCAGAGCAGTTTGAGTGACTCCAGGGAACCTGGTCCAGCTTTGTACAAATGCAAATAAGGAAAGACTTCAGCTAAATGCTAAAGTTTTCAGAGGACTTTGAGAGATAGTAGTACAGTAAAGATTGGTATAATTTCCCAGAAATAACTAGACAAGAAACTACTCGAGCCACACGTTACAGACAGGGTTCTTATTAGGGACATCCCTGCAAAGAGTACTTCAGCATCCTGACCAAGCAAAGAGTTTGGTTGACTTATGGTTGGCTGGTGTCAGCCAGAACAAATTTTTCCTGCAGTTAACCTGCTTTTAACGGTATCTTCCCTTTCAAAAATTCAGAATACCATTGACATCTAGTGGTGAAATCCTGTGCCCAGAGAGTCAGTTTATTGCATCAAAACTGCTGCCGTGACCTTGGGGGACTGCAGGACATAATGCAGCAGTGAGAGGCTCCTCTGTCATCTGCGTGGTCCACTGACCCCATTTCATTAGATTTGTTGACTCAGATTCCCGTTTAAGTGGACTGATGGGATTATCTGTTCAGCTTTTTTTGTGCATGTTCTGCCCTGGATTTAACTTTTATGCTTTATGATGAGAGTGCACATTCACTTAGGACAGATGCTAATTGGAATAAAGACTGCTGCCTTCTCATCTGTCAGTAGTCCCTGGAGTCAGCATCTCATCCAAAGCTGTTGGCTGTAGTGAGAGCATTTGGTGTGGGGCAGCTTCTCCAAACATGCTGCATAGTTGTCTGAGTGTGTTTGACAAAAGCAAGCCTCCTGGGTTAATGGCATGAGGCTGAATCCACTGTTTAGCCAAAGGATGGGTTTTATGAGCCCAAGGACTGGGTTTTCTTCAGAAGATGCTGTTGTACAAGTGCTCCTGGCCAGCTGGTGATGGTGTGTGGCTCTGTTCTCCGTGTCAGTGGTACCCCAGGAGCACAGCTGCAGCCAGCCAGCTGCAGCTGCCACATGGTGTCACAGGGAAGCTGCAAATAGATAAGACAGGAGCATTTTGTAGTCATATGCAAAGCAAGCCTCCTCTGCATAGTAAACCTCATATTTCAGCTACACACACAGCATGGGTATTTGTGTTTTACCCTACCATTGGTGCAGCTAATGAGTGCAGCTCACTGGGGGTTTCCCCAGGCTTGCTGTGATATTGCAACTATGGTCACAGTGACAGCCTGGGGTCCACAACAGGGACTGCTGACACTTGCTCTTTTATGGATTGGGGAAGAACAGCGCTCCTGGACAGCAGCAAAAAATACTGTCAACAGGAGTTACTCATTTAGTGCCACTCAGAGAGCTTTGAAGGCAAATAGATGATCACCAGTTTAAGGCACCAGGAGGCAGAGAGGAATTGCTGTTTTAAGGAGAAGAAACTTCAGAAACAGCGAGTCAGAGAGACATGGCCAAGGTCACATGGCACTAGAGCACCACCCAGATCAAGCCTCACCCCTCCTTGGGCACTTCCAAACCATTGGTGCTTCCCCTCCAGCTGCTCACTAAACCAGTTATACACTGTAAAAGAGTCAGTGAAGGCAAAAGAGGCAAGAGCCTGGGACAGTTGGAAGCTGAAGGATGGCAGGGCACAGCCTCCTCCTGGATGGCTGCCCACAGCCTCTGTCTCCAGAGAAGTGCCCGATTTTCTGCTAGGTGGAGCATCCGCGGTGTTGCTTACACAGGCTCTCTATTCTATGGACTTGGAGGCATTTACTGCTTTGTTTTGAGGAAATTAGTGCGACTTGGAAAATCTTCCTCTTCTTTAGCAGGCTGCCCATCCCAGATGTTGAACTTTCTACAGCTGCTCCTCCTCTGCTGCCTTGTCTGTTCCCTGTGCTGGCTTACTGGCTGGATAAGGCTACTCTGGGGAAATGATGAGGTTTTATGGTAGTGAAGGGGACTTGCATGGAGATAGATGATGCAGTCCACAACTGCAAGCATGGAGGAGGCATTTTGGAGGGCGGAGAAAGGTGCTGCACCTTTCTTAGGCTCCGTGGAGCAACCTGCTTCAGTAGACACAGGCCCTCCTCTTCCTGGGGGCTGTTCCCACTGTGGGGCCTCCTCACTGGCCACAGGTAGGCACATTTCCAGTCTAATCCTTTACATCTTCCTCAATGCCTTGCCACTGACAGTGGTTTATTCCCTGGGTCTCTTATTTTGCCAAAATACCAACCAGCTCTTAATAGTTTGGGGCCTAGTAGCATTCACCTTATTTGGTTTAGTTTTTTTCTATTAATCATTTAATTGAAAGAAAGAGGGCTACATTTTATTCGTAGTTTGTAAAATCTCAGGGTGAATGCCAACAAATGCATACTATGGCCAAAAAACAGGTAACTTGATCTAGAAAATTGTGTCCTGTCTTGTGCACAGAGTTCCAGCATCAGTTGACTGACAGATTAGGGAACTATGCCACTAAATTTTGCTTTTGAGCTGTCTTCTTTCTACCTGCATTCACTTCTGAAGTCCTAGAGAGTATTTGTGGGAGAAAGAACTTACAAGTGTGACAATTGAGGGGAAAGAACTGGTTTTAACCTAGTTTCTTAAAAAAAAATAGATTGATTTTTTTTGCCCTTTCTTATCCCTTATAGATTTCTAGGTATTTGAGACATATTTGACCAAATCTGGAAGAATCAGTAAAGGCTCAGAAATAAATATATGTCTGTGAGGGAACTCAAAAGGCAGCTGGAAGAGATGAGGGGAGGTAAAACAGGAGGCTGCAGCACTGCTCCTCGTCCCTGTGGTGCTCTGAGGCCAGCAAGAAGCCAACTCTTCCCTGATTCATGTCAGTTCTTGCCCAGTGGAAACTTTGCTGATCACAGGAATCGGTGTGTGGGCACATTTGAGTAAGGTATCATTGGTGAACCTTGCTTTTCACCCTGGAGGATTAGTGTTTGGAGGTGCTAGCAAGGCACTGATCCAGGGCCATAATCTAGTTTCTGCTTTTACCACTCGAGGCAAGTCTTCAGATGTTCTTTTTGTTCATATCATAGTCCTTTCCTCCTGCTTTTTTCCCAGTCCTGCCTTTTTGTGCACTGCAAAGAGGGTGAAGCGTCTCAGGCAGGAGAGTGACCATTTGTGAGCTCTGTGCATAACAATAATATCCTAATGTTCCTGCTACCCCATTCCTAACTGATTGCTGTTAGTAAAACAGCAGTATTTTTAAAATACGTATTTAATGGGGAGCAGGAGTAATTTTTGCTTTCTTCTCCCATGTTTTTTTAAGACCTCAGCCACAGTATGGAGAAGAGAGCAGTTCAGGGCAACAAAAACTGAGCATCAGTCCTATTATTATCCTAAATATTTTATGGTGGAAAGACTAATGTTTGACTACCTTACAGCATTTTTTCCAAAGCTCACTTAAGGAGCGCAAGCAAAGTGCTTTAGGAAGAAAGGACATGTGGTGGTCCTAAATGTTGTTTGGCCAAGCAAGACAATTTGAATATGCCATAATGGCACCAGCCTGAGGCAGAACTGCACAAAGCAGATAATAGTACAAGTGTACTTTATAACAAAGACATATTGGCTTGTCTTTTAACCTACAAAGAGATGTTTCTAGCTGGAGCAAGCTGGGAAGGCATCAGATTTCATATATTTAACATGTCAGTGAGCTTAAGTAATATAAAATGAAGTTTGTGTAGTGGTTGTCTTGGGGTTTTAAATTTGTGTGTTGGTCTTGATTATTTTGTTTTGTTTGGGTGTTTTGGTGTTTTTGTTTTGGGGGGTTTAGGGGGATTTATTTTGTATAAAAAGGAAAAAGAAGGCAGTTCAGTGTTGGTGAGTGGAAGAGGAGTATCACAATGCCACCTAGGGGCTCCTTTGCTTGAGAGAGGGCTACCTATGCTTAAGTCCCACTAGCTGGGAGCTGGCAGTGCATTTTAACTGCTCTTACCTAGGCAAGAACAGTTCCAAACATGGATGATATCTGTTCAGCCCCTCTCATATGGGAGAGAGCCTTACAGTACGATAGAGAGATGATGTCATAAGTTTTAGGCACTTATGCCCACTTATGACTGTGGGAGATGTCAGGTAAGTCCTGCATTTGAAAACTACATAGATTAGTATTCACTATTTCATTAATCTGGTTGAAGACAAGGAAAGACTAATTTTAGTTCTGCCAGGGAATGGGATGAGACTGTTCTTTTTCTTCACTCAGTAGCAGAGTCTTGAGTGGCCCATTTCTCTCCAGTAGAGGTGGTCTTGACCTCGTTCTGCTCTTGTTTCTATGGCATGGCTTCACATTTGTTTTGCTGAAAGCCTGTGTGGAGTGCAAAATCGTTTGAGGGCGAGGTAACTGTCTACAGCAGAATTTGATTTAGGAAAATGGCATCATCATAGCAGGTCAACTGAAGCAAAAGTGCTGGAGCAAAAGTATCAAATACAGCCATGGCAGTACTATGGGATGATGCAGGTTGTGGTGGTGAAGCTGCAAGTGTGTAACATCACAGTAAGACACAGGCATTTGGCATGGGGTCGTTCTTCACCAACCATAGCAGAAGCTATCTTAGGCTTACATCAGTGACTTCCTCTGCTTTAATTCCGTGACTAAGATGTCAGGCAGCCTTCAGAAAAGCATGATATTTGTGGTATTTGTGATAACCAGTGTGACACTGCTGAATAGGTGTAACCAGCAGGTTCCTGATGGCTGCTGGGCACCTTCCTGGGACCACGTTTGGCCCTGGAAGCCTCTCTGTTCCCAGGGTCTGTGCCACAATCAAAGCATTACCACGCACAGGCTGGGTAGATGTGGCAAAAGAGTGCAGGTAACATTCTATAACCACTGTCACACCCTCTCCAACCTGCTTTTTATTGACACTTGGTTAAAACAGAGATTTTCTTTTATTACCAGTGATTTTAGGTTAGATTCTGTGAGATTACACACACACATACTTGGTTAATCTTCCTTAAAAGGAAGTGAAGCGGAGGACTAGCCTGTGATATTTGCCCATATGCATGATTAAATTCTCTGTCAGGAAATATTTAACCTTGAGCTTAATATGGGATAAACTGTAGCTGAAAGAGAATGAAAAAGATTAATGTTCTGCAGTGACTTGCAGCATCCTGGACATTAGAGAGAAATTCATCAAATGGAGCAGCACAACAATGACACCTTCTGTAAAACACTAGAAATGTCATGACTTACTGCTTCAGCTTCTTCCCTTGGAAATTCCTAACCTATACCTGGCAGAGGGCTGAAACAGGTATCTCTACAGAGAAGTCCCTTCCCTACCAGGCAGTACACATGCATCCCAGGCTGTCACATCTCAAGCTGTGAAAACCATTTTGGCAATCCTATTCCACATTTGTTTGGGTTCTTGTTTTCCTGTCCAAAAGCATGCTGGCCCAAATGAGTGAGAAGTTGAATTCCTCACCTGAATGGCTTCAAGGTCATGGCAGCATGAATGGGGGGCCCAGCCCAAAGTTAGAAGTACTTCTAAGCCACATATTAAAAATATTCCACTGCACTGTATTTCCTAAAAGAATTTGTTAAAAGGAGAGAGCACAAGAGGGAGCCAGACTCTGCATCCTGCTACTCTTGGCTGTGTGTTGGGAAGCAGCGAGAGGAGCCTGGAGCTTGGTCCCTGTGCTCCAAGCTCTGTCTGTATTTGTTCAGTGGCTCTTGCACTAGGTCCTGTGGACACCAGGTCAGACTTCCAGGACTCCCCAGCCCCAGGTGATGTCCAAGGACCACAAAATCAAATCTCATGTCTTTCCCTCCAACATCAAAGGAAGTAGAGGAGCATCCCATTCAGGGCAGGCAGGATGTGAAGAGGTGTAAGATACGGTTTTGATCTCCTTTCCAGTGAGGAGGAAACACAACACAACTTCCTGTTCCATCTCTCCAGCCACTGCATACTCATGGTGCAGGTGCTGGGTGAAGAGCACTGGCACTGCTGGAGCAGGTTTATTAACTCTCTAACAGGAGTGTCACTGCTGTGGGGTGTGTGGGAGGCAATGGCACTCGCTCTTCAGCAGGGTCCCTGAGAGCAGCTGCTGTGGGGGCATGGCAGGCAGGAGCCTGAGCCCTCAGCTTCCTGTGCCACGTGTGCTCAGCACCCACACTGCTCGGGACATGCCCTGCCCAGCGTCTGCAGCTGACAGCCAGCGCTGACTTTGGAAGCAAGCCCTAACTTTAAAGCATTTGGGACTTTTACTGGCTCTGATTTTAGCTGAAAATCACTCTTGCAGGGTATGACAGAGTTGGGAGCTGAATTTCTGCCCCCAAACCTCAGACCAGGGTCTTCACCACAGATCAGCCCTTCAGCTGCCTCATACATCCTGAAATAATCCTCTGTGCTTCGACTTTCTGTAAAGGCATCATGCAAAGTCTCTATCTACCATTTTGCTGGGTTACTGAAAACAGCATGAAGCTCTGTTTAAGAGTGGAAACTCATCCAGGTTCCTTCACATTTGGTGCAATAATTATCAGATATCATGCAGTTAACCCAAGGTTTCAGTGTTGGAACAGCTACCCACAGGATGTTACAGGGTAAACACACCAGGATACAACACAGGGTACGATGGGAATGTGGGCTGTGTAATTCAGTGTACACAACCTGTACCATGCAGCTCTTCCAGCACACAGGCATCAGGGTGTCAGGGGCAGCTCTGCTCTGTTAACACCATTTCTTCTATCTGGAACTTCTTAAAAGGTTTAGATTAGAGTCCCTAAAACTTCTTGCAAGTCAGTAAGTGCTTCCTTATTTTTAAGAGAGCAAAACTAAGAACTTGGGCTCTGCTCCATAAAATATATCCTCAGAAATTTTTTTTTCTCCTGTGTAATTTGACTGACTACAGCAGTGTTCATTCAGATCTTTTTTTTTGTGTTTATTTTCCAGATAATACTCCTGCAAGTGACAGACTGCACAATTAAAATGTAGATTACTTCACAATTTTATTCTTATGTATTAGAATTCTGAAGGCTTTGCACTATTGTGCTCCAGGTAAACAGGTGTCCCCTTGCACATCAAGCAGCATTAGTTGGGTTTTACTTCTATTTCAGTGACCTGCACCCTCTTGAGTGTACCTGGTATGATGGGAATTCAGCTGAATGAAAATTGAGAAGAAAGCACTGTTTGAATGATATTTCATGTTAATATATCAGATGCAGTGTCAGGAGCAAGTTACTGCTGTGGCTGCTACCTGAAATTTTATATGGTATTAGCTTTAGGTGCCAACCCATATAAATTTGTGTAGGTGAGTTGGGTGTTGATCAAGTCTCTGTTGGCATCAGTGACACGTTTGTGTTTCAGTGCCTTCTGGATTTCGTGCTTTCACTGCTGAAATTTAGTTTTTGAAACTCAAGACTCTCCCCACTCCCTGGCTACACAGCCCACACCCTGTTGGCCCATTCTCTCCTCCAAGGTTGCCGGTCCCTCACAGAGGGTGGTGGAGGCTCAGCCAGCCCTAAGGGCAGGCAAGGTCCTGGGCAGCAGTCCCACATCTGTTTGGCATCTTCTGCTCATTTTGTTTTGGTGTGGTTGTGGCCTTGGTTGAGAAACGTTGACAATGTTTGCACACCAGCTTGCTGGTGAGGGTAACATCCCATTTGGGGTTAGCAACACCTATAACACTCTGAATTTTGCTGGACATGCACTGTATTTACATCTAGATGTGTGTATTTCTCCCTCTCCTAATCTTGCACAAACAGGCACTCCCACATCTCTTACAGAGAAAGGGTGAGCTATTCACAGGAGCACACCAGGGTGGGTGCTGGGGCTTTTTGTTGGTGCTCCACAGGGTGCCTCATCCCTCAGCAGGGGTAGGCATCCACTCAGCCACACAACCACAGAGCCCAGTGTCACCTCAAAAAGAGCATTAATTAAAGAGTGTCAGAAGAGGAGAGAAAAGAAAGGGTATTTTTTGCAGAGAGGAGGAAAGCAAGGACAATATCTTTTCTTTAAAGAGGAGAAAATAATTAGATATTTTGCTGCCATCTCTAATTTTTGGAGGGAATTTTCCTTCTAGTCTTGCATATCAAACCTTCTGCCCATTTCCATGCAATTTGGCAGGGCATTGTTTGCAGACAACGCTGGAAATTGAACTGCTTCTTTTGGTTTTTCTCTACTTAATAGAGCACAAACCCTGCTATGTGCTGCTCTCTAAAAATGTCACACACCAGCAGTAGGGAAATTCTGCAGTATTTAGGTAAAATTATGTCAATTTTCAGTAGAATTGATAGATTTTTAGTAATTAGATGCTACAATGCAAAACCTATATATATGTGCTATATATATATACATTTTTAGGAGAAATAAAAAGAATCAAACTAAACAAGTGCTTTCTTTTTGTGAAAAGCCAGGAAATGGATTGTTACACAGCACAGCAAGTTTGCTAAAGAATACTGTCAATTCTATAAATTAGATTATCTACTAGTAAATCAGAAAGTCAAAACTACTGGGATTAATGGCCGCTTTGAACAGTGGCAAATAAAAGTGCTCTCTGAACAAAATTACTTCACTGGGGCTGTGCTCATCTCATCCAAGCAAGCTGTAAGGGCAGCCCTCTGGATGCCCTTCCCCTGCCTTAGGGGAAGGAGGGTAGCAGTGAAAGTGTGTTTGTTTTCCTCTTACAGGTTATTCTTTTCCTTCCTCATTTTTGTGGTGACGCCTCATGCCTCCCTGAGGCAGCAGGTTTTTGCAAAGTGATTTCAAGATGTTCTGTGGGAGTGCATCAGAATCACAACCAGTTCTGCATGTTTTTTTCCAAACTTTTCAGATTAGTTTCTTGTTCTTGCTTCCAAGACTTTCATTTTAAGAAAATGCCTACAGTGCTGATGGCTGGGGTTACAGCTGGGCAGCAGAACTACTTTTTGCCTGCAGTTTCTGCATGAGGACATGGTTTCTTTAATACATGTGGCTGCAAATGCCAGTGATGCCAATAAGGCTAAAGTTGCATTTCCATTAGCAAAATTCAATTTTTTAAAGTAAATTTCACTTCTTTCTATTTCTCGTCAGACCACCATCATAAAACCACTGAGTTGCTGAATACTAATTTCTTTGTTAAACACTTTGTTCTGTGAACAGTGAAAATAATGAAAAGTGGATTTCCGTTAATTAAATTGGCAATTTCCATATTAATTTCTCTGTCTTCAATCCTTTCATGTCTACTACAACACAGCCTGTATCTTTCCCCCATGTCTCATTTTATTCTCAACCTCCCTCTCCTCTGTCCTTGGCCCTGATTCTCCCCATGCCAGCTTTCCCCAGGGCTCAGCACCCTCAGATCAGCAGGTTATGTCCACCATGGCTCATCCCTAGGTGGGCACAGGCTGGCCAGGTTGTTTGGTTTGACTCTGGCTAGGAAAAGCCCAATGGAAAACAGGCAGATTTCACTCAACAGATTTTCAGGGAGAGAGGGGAGATGGTAACCTGGGACTGTGCCTTCTCTCCAGCTGCAACTTTTCATAAAATGTATGATAAATTTATTATATTTTTTTTCAAATTTAACTGCTGAGGTAGAACTCCTGAGATAAAATTGAGGGATTGAGTAGTAACTGAATGTTTCAGTTGCATCAGTCTTACTTCTTTAGAAAACTAGGCTAAAATGGCTTGGGAAACCTGAGCCCCACAGATACCTGAGCATGAGAAGAGCATTTTGAGATTTGCTGGTGCCATAATGACTGAAGAAAACAGACGAGTAAACTGGGAGGGGTGGCCAGTGTGAGACATTGCCAACAAGAAAAACTTAAGGGAAACAGATATCCTGAAAAAAGCCTGATGAGAGTGAAAAGTAGCACCATAAGGAATGGGAGAGGAACTCAGTCTACTTTCATGTGTCCAGAAATGACCATCTTTTCTACAAGCATTTGAAGTTGTGTTTAAGATTGTAATGACCCCACACACACACACACTTTTAGTACTTTCCCAGTGGTAGTGCAAACCAGGAGGCAGTTTCTAGGAGAGATAATAAATACACATGTATTTGCAAATTAATTTTTATACCTTTCTAAAAGCTTTTGGAATCTTTCAAATTTCATGTAGTGCTGTGCAAGGAAACTATGAATTGATAAAACTCCACATAACCTTCAGGGAAGTTGGGTAGCCAGTTTGAAGAAGAGAACGCTCTGGGGAGACTTCATAGAAGCTTTTCATTACCTGTAGAAAGGTGGAAAGGGATTTTTACAAGGGCATGAAGTGACAGTACAAGGGGTAATGGCTTCAAATGGAAACAGGAAAGGTTTAGATATTAGGAAGAAGTTCTTCACTGTGAGGGTGGTGGGGCAGATTGCTCAAAGAAGTTGTGGATGGCCCATCCCTGGCAGTGTTCAAGGCCAGGTTGGATGGGGCTTTGAGCAACCTGGTCTAGAGGAAGGTGCCCCTGCCCATTGCAGGTGGTTTGGAATGAAGCAATCCTTATAAGGTCCCTTCCAACCCTAACAATTCTAGAAATCTATGATTCTGTATGTGCATTTGAGGAGCTGTATTTTTCTCCTCAAATGGCAGCCCTGATGAAAGCATTTCTCTGGGGTATAGCACTGATCTTTTTGTTAGTAGTTTGAAAATATGACAGTGAGACACTTGGCACAGCAAGAGAGTGGAAAAATTGTGTGAGCTGCATTTCAACCAGGGCCAGGTTTTTCCTGGCATTTATGTCTGTGCTAAAATATTTCTGCTTTCCCCTTTTATTGTCTCCCCTGTGAAGTACTTGGGCTCAGGGGACACTCCTTGGTTGGAAATTTGGGTCGTGATGGCTGGTGAAGCTACGTTCAAACAAACACCTGGCCCTTCTTACCTCTGGGATATAAAAAATGTCCAGTATTTCTGTATCTTTTTGGTGGTACAGCCCCAAGTGTGTGAGCAGAGAAGAACTCTTGGTGCTTTCATGGTGGGAAAAGTAAATAAATGAAGATGGGCTGTGTTTGATATTGACAGACATGAAATGTTGCTTGCCTTGAAACTAGTTTCCTTTGTGGGAACCAAGGCTGTTTCCTATGCAGCCTGTGATCAAAGTGGGCAATCAGGTAAAAATAAATTAGGTTTTCATCTTTGTTTTCACTGGCAATTTGAGGGCATTTTTGTAAAATCCTTCTTAGCAATGCTTACAAGTCCTGTCTCTAAAGACTTCAGAGAAGACACATTTTCATCCAGCAATTTTTTGGCTGTCTGGAGGAGACACATGCCTTGTTCAATGTTCCCTGTGAACACACTCTAAGAGGAGGATGTCTTCTGTGTTAATGGCCCGACTTTCATCCTTGAACCTCCTGACACATATAGACAGCACACACTGAGAGGAGAATCAAATAACCTGTTACTTCCTCTCTTATCTGTTTGCAGGATTAGTGCAGTAGTAACTCTATGGCAAACTGTACCATAGCAGCTCTGCATTCAAGTGCTCCTAAAAACCTCTGTGAGGACTGAAAGGTTTCATAACAGGTAGGAACAAGCTATGTGGCATTCCCAGTCCCCGATGTACAGTCTGATTTGTTCTCTTTAAAAATCTCCTTGCTCATGACCTCAGTTTTGTACAGCACACTCCAGGGATGCTTGTACAAAACCAGCTGTAAGTAAAGACAGCTGTATATTTCATTAAAGTAGATGAAAGGGCTGAAGCTGTAATGCCAAATGGACAGGAGCAGTGGGACTGAAAAGCTAAAAGCTTTTCTACTAAAGCAGCAGTTTATCACTTGCTTACACAACTTGATGTTAGTAGGGCTTTTGTGGAAAATATTTCTTTAAATCCTAAAACCTGTGAATGTTTCACATTATATGTGTTTGTAAGTAGTAAAAACACCCCCCAAAAGTGTGGCAGACCTCTTTATGCACTTAATTATGTAGCTAATAGAAGTTTCCTTAATTTCCAAATCTCATCTGCCTAGATACAAAGATCACAGAACAATTTGGAGGCTTGTTTTTTAACCAAGGGAAAAAATAACAACAAAGGGAATAATTAAACCACAAAAAGTATTTACAAATAAGATAGCATCTGACAGAAAGCCATGGGAGGCATCTTCCATTGTAATTCTTTTTTTTAATGGAAGCATTTAAAGGAAAATGGAGAAAAACAAAAGTCACTAGGAAATATCTGAGCACTGATTATTAGTTTGCAATGCTGGTTTTAAAGGTTTTTAAAATTATTTTTACCTTATGTTGTCCCATCTTATCATTCTCCATTCTATAAAAAAATTTAAAGGTTCTTCAGAGAAGCAAGATGTGTAATTGTGTCCTACAACATTCTGTTGCAATCTGTACGAGATAGCAATCAATATGTGGATAAACATATATGTAGATAAGCACTAAATTATATTGAATGGCATGTGGCCCTCTATGAAATCCCATATTTGTTGCAATTGGGATATTCATGCCTTTATTTTCTCTGAAGAAAAAGGATCTGAATGAGATCCTGTGTCAGAAGCTTCTGGGCACAATAAAGAAAATATGTGTTAGAAACGTTAAGTAATGGGTCTTATTCCTCCATCTTGCAATGACTTAAAGAATGAACAGCAACTCTGGGAAAACAAACAAACAAAACCCATAAGCAACTGTTGCAGAAATGTTTGATTCTTGAAAGGCATCTTTACAAACTGTAGCACTAGCTAGATACCATGTGGAAACTGTAGAACTAGAGTGACATCAACAAACAGAACCAAGGCAGTGCATCTTTAGCTCACATGGAGACTTCTGAGGTTATAAAGACTGGTTGCCTAAACAGCCCTTCAAAGTAGAGTAAGTTTTTGCAGGTATTTGTCAAATTGATTTATGATTCATTAGTGGTCCATAAACCTGATTACAACATTGTAATTTTTAGTTATTCCAACTCCAAAATCCATACCCTAAATATGTTGAGCTTCCATTTCCAGGTTTTAGATCTTATTATTGTCTTTGCTACTTTGTTGCTACTCTTCTACAGGACATTGAACATATTTATGAGAGATAAATCCATGTCTGATTGTTAAATGCACAGGCACTACAAAAATCCCTGAACTAAAAGTGGGTTTGGGGCAGGAGACTATAGAGAGAAGTATAAATTTGCTCTGTCCTCATAATGTCTTTTCCAGATGTCCATGCCTGGTACTTTTGGAGAGGTGATATTTGTCTGAACTGATGTTGGTTTTGATCTGTTCTGGCTGTCCCTATAGTTCTCCTATAGATATTTACAGAGCTTGCTAAGTAACACCATAGGTTTTCATCTGCTCTGTGAATACATAGATTGAGCTCTCTGGCAGATTCAACTGCGGGGCACTTGTTTGATCACTATGAATGCATCAACATGGGTCTTAAATTGTAAAGGAGTTGTAGGTAGTGTGTCAGTAAGAAAAAGACAGCTCTGTCACAGCTCTTTCTTGGAGTATGCACAGGTCACGTTAGCCTTTTGCCAATGGTAATATGCTGCAAAGACAATCTACATTTTTACTGTCCACCAGGACTCCAAGGTTTTACTGCAAGTTAGTGTTCTGCTGGACCATATTCCTATTCATAAAGACATGCTGCATATTTAATTTCCAGACTTATAAATACAAATCCTTATATTCCTTGCTTGTCACTGTTTTGTAAATCACCCAAAGTGCTCTGTCTCCGTGAGCTCAACTTCGTACTCTCTTTGTCTCAGAAGGATGCTGTGGAAGGTGGTCATCCACTGTGACATGCAAAAACTGCCACCTGCTCCCACTGTGTGTTTTTACTGTAGGAGGATGGATCTGTCAGCATTCCTCCTCTTCAGCCTCTGAACTGTCAGTGACTCAGAAACCCACAAAACTACTTTGACAAACAAGGTCAAAAGGGGGTACCCTTTGACGGTTTCATCTTCGTTAAGAATTGGCTTTGCATTCTAATTATGCAAATATTTCCACGAGGTTTGAGAAATACCTGTGGAGTGACATGTATGCTGGAAGATGAATGAGTCTTGTTCTTTTTTATATAGGCTTCTGTCAATGGTACATGAGCAACTCAAGGAAGTCATCTTTTGTCTTCTCATTAAATATGGTTGTAACTTCTCAAAGCCTTGATTTGGGTTAAGTGAATGTATCTATATTCTACATTTTATTGTGCTTTTTATTCTTTTTATTCTTGGGGTTTTTTCAGCTCCGAAAGGTAATTTTGAGTAAAGGATGGGGAACATACTTATGACAGATGGCTCTTCATGATCATGCTGAAGAAGTTAATGTAAGAAGCTCAAAATTATTGTTTGTTACCTTATCAATGAGATATGGACAGCATGTAACTCTGAACTCGCATATAGCCACAATAAAAATAAAACAATTCATCTAGGCACTTAGAAAATGGCTTTAACTACTCAGGGTCTTAATTTAATATTAGCAAAATTTCAAAGATAGCTGATTGCATTATTTTTCTGCATTTGACTTTACTGGGGTGAATTTTTATACTTGTCTTTTAATGTAAGTGTTAAATACATTCAGTATTAAATATTTTAATGCTGATGTTGCTGGGAATAGTATCTCATTAAAATCAGCAAAAGGCATGTTGGGCACAGAGATAAAAATATGTAAGTTTTACTTTTGCATATGTATGTCTTCTGACTATGGCTATCAGAGATAATTTTGCTTAGATCTACATAAAATATGCTTTGGGGAACTTTTGGTTAAAGAGATGCGTATTCTGCCTTGATAAGCACTGGGTATGTTATGTATGTTTTGGGTTTGGTAATCCAGTAGTCATTTCTGTGATCCATACAAACAAAATACCCAAACCAATAAGGTAACTAAACCGTTAATTACTGTAATGTATGTAACAGAGCATTTCTCCTCCTCCCTACTTCCCTTCGCCCAAACCATCCCTTGTTCCCCTGGGCATGGTCTGGTTGCTAAAGCATTGAATCCATCACAGTGCACTTAAACGGCTGAGGGAATTTGTTTTACAAGGCTGGTTTTAACTGAACTACCTGCTGTGCACCACATTGCTACTGTTTGTGAAATGAATGATGGGAAAAGCAAGTCTGTGATTTCATTTGTTCAGACCGATTAGTCACACGATGCATATGGTATCATTTGCTTGTCACTTAATGACTGACCAGCCTGCCTGAATCATTAGTGCGGCAGTGCAATGAAAGGAAGACATAAACATAATGATGAGCTCAAGGAAGTGGAGTGCTGTTTTACCTAAAAGAAATGGTGCGCAGAAATCCAGCACAGCTGCAGGTGCTCCGACGACAATGTGGGAAGCAGTTAGCTTCCAATTTAGCAGAAAATTAAGAGCGAAAAAACTGTTATTTGTGAGAGAAGATACTCATGGCAAGCAATCATCCATGCTCTATACCCACAAGATGAGCATTCAGCTGTCTTTGTCGTGACTTAAAACAATTGGTATCTTGGGCAGCATTCAACACCAGATTGGTGCTTATTATCTGCAGTTTATTCTTTCTTGGGATATTTTGTAAAACCCCCCCTTTATTTTATGGTTAATTTGCTTGCTTGAATGTAAAGCCATTTAAGCTGAAAAATCTGGATTGGGGTTCATCATTGTGCCAGTGCTCTGAGCTGTGTGATGCAACATAATTGGCAATTTTAAAATTCATAATCCATTTTGTTTCATGCATACACACACACACACACCCTGCTACCCCCTCTCTGCAAACCAGTAAAAAAGCACGATTGGACCATGTGGATTCCTTCAGTGAAATAACAGGAATCAACAAGAGGCGAGGTTTTATAAAGTTAAATAATGGATTTCTACTAGTCAGGAGAATACAGTCCCTAAAGAAGAACTATGGAAGTATTAATGGATCTGAAAGACCCTCATTGTGAGCTGGGCAAGGCTTCTGCCAGCTTTAGCAGAGCTTCACATTGCACAAAAATACTGGAAAATCTAAAATTTTTATGTATGCCATTTTTTGTGATTTTGGTAGCAGGCTACTGAGAGAAAACATGGTAGGGCAGGAGGGACTGAAACTTGGCATTAAAAAGGAAAATGCACTAATTTCGTAAATGCATGGCTGTTTATACCAATGCACATTGCTACTTGTTCAGAAGAACTTAAAATTTACTTTTTCTAATTGATGATGAAAGGCAAACCAGGGAAAATTTAGGCCCTGAGTCCTTCTGTAAAAGCATTTTGTTTTTTTCTCTCCTGTTTTATGTCTGGTCTTTGTTCCTGGAAAAGCTTTCACTTCTCTGGACTTGCTTACAGGCCTTGGGGGCCAAGGGATTTTCTATGTCTCACCCACTTACCATAACGTATGGCGCTGGCAGGGTTGGTTATTTTTTTAAGGTTTATTGCTTCAAGAGTAACTTGAGTTTCTACATCAAATTCTGTCTTGCCTGAGCTTGTGATTTTACTACTTCCTTGTGCTACATTTTTGTTTTCACCAGCTGGCCACAGCCAACACTCAGCTCCACTCTATTTCCCTCTGGCTAATGGCCAACCACCTTGCCTGCCAACTCTGCTTGCGATCCACTGGTTCCTCTCCACCCATTTCCAACATTCCTGTCAGTTTGCGTCCTCTACTTCATTAAGCATATCCTCTGGTTTTTCAGAAATGAAGGATTCTTTATGATGCTGGGATAGAAATGGTCTGAGTTCACCAACCCCAGAGTACCAGAGCTCCAGGATTTGCCATGTTGCACCTACATGGCAGGAGATGATACTGAACTGTTCTCCCAGTAGGACTCTGCTCACCCTATAGTGAAACCCTTTATATCTCAGGAAGTTAATTTCATCAGCAATTGATAATGGCATTATCAACTTTGAGTGAAAATTTTTCACTGGGTATTGTATAACTCTTGTTTGAAGACTTAAAGTATTTCTCTGTTCTATTCAGTTCAAATTCACTAGGCCTATATGCTCTGAATTTCTCTGTTTTCTGGCAATCCACCAATCTGTTCTTCAATGAGAAGGTGCTGCATCCTTAAGTCGAGTGACCTCATGTGAAAGATAGCTACAGTCACTAGCTCATAGAAACACAGAATCATGGAATTAGCTGACTTGGAAAGAACTCATAAGGATTATCAAGTCCAATTCCTGACCACTCCAAGAGTCACACCCTGTGCCTGAGAGTGTTGTCCAAACACGTCTTGAACTCTGTCAAACTTGGTGCCGTGACCACTTCCCTAGGGAATCTGTTCTATTGCCCAACCTCCCTCTGGGTGAAGACCTTTTCCTGATATCCAACCTAAACCTCTTCTGACTCAGCTTCAAGTAATTTCCTTCAGCCCTGTCACTGGTCACGAAGTGAAGATACCAGTACTTGCCCCTCTGCTTCCCCTCACAAGGAAGTTGTAGACTACAATGAGGTCTCCCCTCAGTCTCCTCCAGGCTGAACAGCCCAAATGACCTCAGCTACTCCTCACAAGGCTTCCTCTCTCCAGACCCTTCATCATCCTCATGGCTCTCCTGTGGATGCTTTCTAACAGCTTCATGACTTTTTTATATTGTGGTACCCAAATCTGCAGACAGAACTTTAGGTGAGGCCGCCCCAGTGCAGAGCAGAGAGGGACAATCCCCTCCCTTGCCCAACTGGTGATGCTGTGCCTGATGCACCCCAGGACAGGGCTGTCCCTCCTGGCTGCCACTTTGCCATTGCCCAGGACCCCAGGTCCCTTTCCATGACTGCTCTCCAGCTTCTCATTGCCCAGTCTATACACGCATCCAGGTTTGCCCCATCCCAGGTGCAGAATCCGGCACTTCCCCTTGTTGTACTTCATGTGGTTGGTGATTGCCCAGGCCTCTCATTTGTCGAGGTTGCTCTGCAGGGCCTCCCTGCCTTCAAGGGAGTGAACAGCTCCTCCCTGTTTTGTACCAGCTGTGAACTTGCTGAGTTTCCCCTCCAGTCCTGTATCCAGGTCATTTATGAAGATGTTAAAAAGCAGAGAGCTGAGGGTGGAGCCCTGTGGAACCCCACTAGTGACAGGCCACCTTCTGATGTCACCTCATTCACTACAACCCTTTGTGCTTGACCCATGAGCCAGTTGCTCGTGCATCTCCATGATGTGTTTATTCAGCTCTGTGCTCTTCTTCCAGAAGGATGCTGTGAGAGACAATATCAAAAGTTTTGCTGAAGTCTAAAAGAGATCACAAATCTCTCAACAGCTGGGCACTGAGAAGGTAAACAGAAAGTTGGCAATTACTAGGAAAGCAGCTATAAAAAAGACAGAAACCATCATTTTGCTCCTCTTTAAACTGTAGATGTGCTCATACCTTGGGCACCCTTTGTCTTCCTAATTGGTCCACCATAGACAGGGCAACAGGAGATATAGAGAAGGGCAGCAGAAATACCAGAGACTAGGATGTCCAAATGGAAAAGTGACATTGGGATGGAAAACAAGAGAGTCATATATGATCATAAACACCAATTACTCTGAATTTCTCACCATACAGGAGCAATGTCAGACAACACATTTGAAACAAATAATAGTACATTTTCACCTGGCACATGGCATTCCTCTCCAGTAGTTGCTGCGGAATTCAAAACAAGAATATTCATGAAAAAGGAGATTATTTTTTTCTCATCTGTACATTTGGGTTTGGAGAACGTGAAGGATGTGGGTATTTGTGGGTCTCCTGGAGAATTTCAGCTTGTTGCTTTAAGAAGTTCTGTATGACTTTTCACATGTCCTTACGATTGGTTTGGTCTCCAAATGGCAGTGGAGCAACATCTCACCAGAACAGCATTGAGACAAGAAAAGTTCAGCTATCCAAATTTAATGAAAAATTTACAAAAGTGTTGAAAATCTGTCTTTGAGACAGGCATTCATAAGTGCTGCAAGGTGAACTCTATAAAGTGTGGGTAACTGAACAGTTGTTTGATCCAAATGTTAAAATTGTGGAAGTTATAAAATATTTAATAGATGCTGGCTCATGTTGAGTTTGCGAGTTTCATACATTCAGATGATGAGGTGCAGTCTCTGCATCCTAATTTATGGCAACAGCCTCACATTGACAGCTGCCTTTGTATAATGACTCATATTTAAGAAACATGTTCATAGTTGATTTATTTACTCATTGAAATGAGAATATCTTTGGTGGCAGAGTTCCTTTAAAAAAACCCAGTTTATTTGTAAAAGTAAAGCAAAAGAAACATTGGAGAATTTACAGAGCATCATTGAAATCCTCGTGAAAGATCTGTCTGGTTTGCTCCATCACTTTCTCTGGTCACCAAAATTCATGTAGGAATCACTCAAAACTACCTGTAAACCTCTCCCTAGGGGAAAAAAAAATGGTGGGGGAAGTCATGGAGAAAAAAAAAAGTTCAAGGAAAACTATTTTTATATTCTTGTTTCAAACTTTATTCGCAAATAAATCTGAACTTAATTCAAAATAAGTCAGTGCACTATCCCCATCTTTCAAGTCTAATGGTATTAAATGCTCAACAGATTTCAAAATATTTGTTTAACTTCTTTTTACTTTTCAAACCAAGGAACTATGAATGGCATTATTTTCCCCTAACATTAAGTAGAAGCAAAATAGCTTCAGATCAACTTTAAGTATATTACATACCACCCCATAATCCATCCTCCTCTTGCATTTACACAAGTAAAACCAGTGTGTACCTTCAGAGCCTTGTTTTTCTTTTACTTACTTGATTTCAGAAACAAAAAAGTCATATGGAGTTTAACACTATGAGCCAGCATGGGGATCAAACAAAAACTAGGAAAAAAGCAATTATGCTGCTGCTGCTGGCATTCCTGTATAATGTTCAAATTGCATGGCTGTCAGTGCTTCCTGCCACATTTTGATTTTTTATAAGCCACTTTTGTCTTCAGCTAAAAGCATTAGAGTATTTTGCAGCAATCCCATATTCTGTACTCTTGTAATTCAAATATTTAGAAAAAAATCAGGTATTTTAACAAACTTCTTGACCATTGAAAGTACTATACAATATGAAATCATTACAGACATTATTTCCATATGCAGCACAATTTTATAGCTACGTGGATATATCCTACTGTGGGTAACTCAGGGCATCCACCAGACACTGGATGAATGTCAGCATCACCAAAGTTATTCCCTCCACAATTCCATAAGATTGCCTAGAGAAGTTGTGGAAGTCCCATTCCTGGCAGTGGTCAAGACCAGGCTGGATGGAGCAACCTGGTCTAGTGGAAGGTGTCCCTGCCCATGTCAGGGGGTTGGAACTAATGATCCTTAAGGTCTTTCCCAACCCAAACAGTTCTATGATTCTATGATTCTGTGATAACATAGGAAAGTGCTTAAGAATTGTGCAGTCTGGTCAGTAAGCAGTTCACTAGAGAACTTGTGTGGCACAAACTCTTTGGGCTCAAAGTGTTGGGAGGCAACTGAGTGACCCTACTCTTGGAGCCCAGACATCCATCTGGTACTGTCCAAAGCACTGAGGTTGTCAACAAGGCCATAGTGGTCATTAAACATGTCTTTTATTAGTTCAGGAAGCTAAAGGAAGAATAAGAAAAAGCTGGGAGATGAAGAAGGTTGTCTAGCAGAGTGTGGCTGTCCATCCATATGGCTGGAACCAAAACAGGAAGAAAGGCCAGATTTGTTTGGGACACTGGAATACTCTTTTAGATACGTGGAGGAAGTCCTCTGAGTCTGATAAAACACTCAAAACATTCATTATTGTTCTTCCTTTGACCACTCCAGTGTAAAGGTCACAGCCACACACTCATTTCTTTTGTGAAACCAGTCTCTCTTTTCTTTTAGGAGCACACAAGAAATTTTGTGAAGAGCTGAAAGGAATATTTATAGTCAGATGAATTTTTGGTTTATTTAAGTGAGAGGAAAATAAAAAGTTTGATCCAAGCAAAGGCAATCTATTTTCACAGTCCAAATCCTGCATTTTTTCAGCTGAATTAGTTTCCCTTTCTTCTCTCTACAATGTCTCCAGTACTTTCTCTATATATCCACCATGGCAAAAACTAAATTGGCATAGTGGCAGAAAAGTAAGGGTGGCAATCCTCTCTGTGCTACAGAGTGAGAGCATCCACAGCCTCCTCTGCAGCCAGTCTCTCCATTTTCACAGGCAGAGTTTCAGGAAAGGAATTGAGGGGAAAAACGTTGGTCCTGCTGTGGCAATGAAAAGTCAAGTGAGTCTCCAGGAAAGAATAGTAGTTCCAAGAGGAGATTTTCCTACAGAGTAAATTGTTTGTAGGAGTCCCATGGTTTCATTGTAATGGTCCCGAGGCAGCAGTCTTCCTGGTGGATTGCTGTTGTGAGTCAGCCTAGCAGGAAAGCAAGCCTTGCTAGGAGGCAAGCAGTCATTAAACTCCTTAACTCTCACTCATAATTCAGAACTATGCTGATTTAACATGACCTTCTTCTGTAGCTGTCTAAATTCTCACCTTTAAGAGTTTATTGAAAGAAAACGTCCCTCCCTCCTCCTCCCTAAGATCATTTTAAAGTCACCAAATATCAGAGAAAAAAGTCTTTCTTCTGCTGTCATGTAGCTGGCTTGTGCAGTGTCAATACTGATATTGATTCAGAAAGCATATTATGCAGGTGTCGCTAAAATATTTGAAATTAGGTGGATAATGTAAATTTTGTTGCATTTTGTTAAATTTTGTGAATTCAGTGTAAATTTTGATTTTCTCTCTGTTTTTAACTTTCACATCAGATGCCAAAGTGGAAGAACAAAAGCCAATTAACTAATCTCTTATATGAAATTAATTTACTTTACCTACTTGTTTAGTTACAGTTATATATCTGTCCCATATAACCATATTATTTTATCTATTGGTGGGTCTGTCTATCTATTGGTGGGTCTATCTATCTATCTATCTATCTATCTATCTATCTATCTATCTATCTATCATCACTTACATACCTACCACTACACTACCTCACTGGTGGAGCTCTGCAAAAATCAGTGCAGTTTCAGCTTGCTGTCAACAGGCAGCCTGCATGGCTTACTATGGAAAAACAAATCTGACAGTAATTACATGAAAGAAACAATGTGCAGAGTCCTTCCATAGAGACTTTGGTTACAAAAACGTATACAGCAGAAATATAAAGAATGAGACGTGACTGATGAATTAAATCCCTGAAAAGTGAGTTGTCTTCCATTTGACTAGATGAAAACACCTGAAAATTGCACTGAACTGAAAGAAGAATTAGTAAAGCTGCTAAAACTTCTGAGGACAGCAAAGGGAGAAAATGCCTGAGAAGTAATAGTGCAAGTGATGATTTGAAATTGGTATTGTTACATCAAACACTATTTGTGTTGTAACAGATGGCTCGCTGTATTGGATGTGAATGTAGGGTTAATTGCAGTATTTGAAAAAGCATTTGGACACCCATTTTTGGTATTTCAATATGAAGGGCATCAACAAACACCAAGGATGAAAATAATTGAGCAAAGCTTGAAGAAATGAAAAAATTGCAAAAAAAAATAGTAAACTTCGATATCTCACGTGCACTGAGCAATCACAATTTCCAAATATGTTGGAAATAATTTATTCTGATTGGTGACGCATAGCAATATATAGCTGTTTGGCTACTGGTGGGCAGCTTGATTTGTCATCTATTGTTTGGAGAAGGAGAGTTTGCATGTGGCCTCCAAAGACCGGAATGATTCACAAATGACTCGTGGCAAAGGCTTGTGACCTAATGGTTTTGTTTATTTTGGTTTGCGTTTGAAGCACATTCTGAATTTCTTGAGGAAATATGGATTCTGGGTACAGATTTACTTTCCAATACCCAACTGCATTTAAGAAACATGGAGCATTTCAGGACAGTGTTATCATTAAAGAAAAAATTCAAAATATAGCAGATTCTTTAACTCAGCTTTTTACAATATATTTAACTATTTTTGAAAGCAAATACTCTATCTTACTGCAAATCTAAACACAACTGATTCAAAACATTTCAGAGCTCCTTTCTACTAAACACCTACAAGATACAGATATGTTCAATTTTAAGTAAAATTCAGTTTGGCAAACAAAATAATCAAATTCAGTAAACAAAAATGAGTGATCTGAGAACTTGGTTAGGAATTCTTAAATTTGGAGACACAGTAGTTAATAGGGTCAATCTTGAAAATAGAATTCAGGGCCCAAACCCACTTGATAACTTGCTCAAAGACAACAAGGTGCTGTAATTAATATTTCAGTATTTGTATAGCAACACCTCTCTGAAGTTTTTTCACCTATGCAGTATATGAAATTTGACACAAGAAACTTCTACAACTGTGTGCTGCATATGCTGCACCGAAAACAAGTCAAGAGCAAATGAACAATTGCATTGCTTCCCACAGTAACGTCAAATGGAAAAATACTCTCTCCAAGGGGGGTATTATTGGTCTCACAGCATCTCTGGATGAGTGCACAAACTGCAAAAGTGAAGCAGTTGCCATCTGTCAGGAGCAAAACCAGTTACACCTGTGGGTGAACCTGCACTCCTAAGAGACACCCTGAGCCCTGATATGTGGTCAGAGATGTTCCAGTGCCATATGTTCTCCTGCCAGTTGCTGTCCCTGTTGGCCAGGCTAGGCTGTCCTCTCAGCTGGTTGGTGGTTGCCTCCAGCCCATTGCCCTGCTCTCACCCAGTAGTCATGGGAGAGAAAGATCTTTCAACTGAAGCAATGTTCACCAAAGTCCCTTGAAATGAATCACCCATGTCAGGAAGGATTTCCAGATCCTACAGTGCAGCAGAGGAAGCCAGGATGCTGCAGAGAACAGACATGGGGAAGTCAATGCCAATTCACCTACACTATACAGCTGAGCACAGTAATTACAGACATGGTGTGCAGCATGCTTGTTTATTTGCTGCTTTGTATCACACACTGTGTAATGGCCTGCAGGAATTCATTCTACCCCGCATTCAGTCTTAATTAGGATTATGCCTTTATCTGGGTAAACAGCCAAAAAAGTTGAGAAGAGTGGGTGAAATAAATAAGTAATGCAGTATATTAAGCCATTGCCTCAACTAGTATCAGTCAAACTCCCTCATGCATCTAAAACTTTTGAATGGCAGTGAGAGGAAATTGAATTTAGTAGGAGTTTGCTCTGGGTATATTGTTGAATCAGTCTGACCCTCAGCTTCATTAAACTAATGCTCATGACAACAGAGCATGGGTAGGCAAAGGTGTGAGTGCATGGACCTCTTGACATCTTATGACCAAGTCTTGCTCCAAGCAATTGGCTATCTCTTAAAGAGGCTACTACTCATTTTTCAGATCATACAGAAAATGGATTAACAGAAAAAATCAGGCAGCGAAGATGAATTCCGACATTGAACATACCCACTGATCTCTTCCTGGTAGGTGACAATGAATAAGTCAAGTAAGGCAGCCCACATTTGGACTGACAAGCTGGAGCAATCTAAAATGTCACATTCATTCATGGCCCTGAAGCCAACCAAGGCTTTATCTTGGATGGTGATTCTGTTCTTAAATGACAAAATATATCCAAATTATATGATTGCTTAGAAAGAAAAAGAGGATAGGTCTTTTATAGCCCCTGCTCTTCCACATTAGGGAAAAAAAAAAAGACCTAGTACATGATCAAGCAAATGTTTTTATATAATTGGTGGTGCAGCATAGGCTGCTTTGTATCTGAGCAGGTGGTCTGGTTTCCATGCAAGGAAATAGAGGAAGCTAATATTTGTTTAACTTGTTGGGCAGTGACAAAGAAGATACTGTGGAGAGACACTTGGCTAGATTTTTTTTTTTTTTCTGGAAAAATGAGTGACTATAAAATATTCTTTTTTATCCTGAAGTCCCTACTTTATTTGGAATGATAGTCTGTAGTTACAGGTAGAAGAAAGTGTTCTATCATGGAAAGAGCACTATGCTTTGCACTCTGCTCTGCAGCTCTTGGGACAATAGTGTAGCCCCAGTCATAGCTATGGGACAATGCAGCTTTGCTGTGACTGGTGACCATGTGTACACGTGGCTTTGTGACTCCAATTAATGCTGGGTACAGGGGCAGCACTGGCCAGCCAGGTAATTCTGACAATGGAAGCCTGCACAAAGCAAGAGATCTTTGAGAATCTCAGTCTCCAAATATGCTTTTCCAGTGGTCTTTATCTTATTTCCTTTGTCACTGTTTTCTTTCCAGTAACAGTCAGAGGCACACAGCCTGTCATGTTTTGAGGCCATTAAAACATTTTCAGCAGTACTAGGTAAGTGTACCTATGATCAGTGACTTTAATGACTAGAAAAACGGTTTCTAGGGAAACGTCTGTTCAAAGGAGAGAAGAAAAACATGCAGCTCATTAGAAAGGTTCACAGCATGCCTGCAGAAGGTGAGGGTCTCTTGTGCATTTCCCTTACCAGCTTCCTCCACCTGGGTGTAAAAGGAAACCTTTCCAAAGACTATGCCTGGTTTGAGGGTCTAACTCTCAGCTGAGTCATGCTTCATGATGGAAATTTAAAGAGATGCCATCATGAACATAACCTTCTCTCAAAGTTTTTTTTAGTACAGGTCTTTTCAACAGTTGTAAAATAGAGAGAAAATCAGATAGCACATACTTTTTACATGCCATTTACAAGGGATTTGATAGTGGATTCAATAACTAACTTCAGACTTTTTTATTAGTTCCTATTTGGAAGGGTAAGCAACTTTTCAAAGCAATAGGGCAAAATTTTTCCCTCCTGCTTCCTTCCCAGGTTCCTCACCACCCTTTTCCCCAGTCAAACAGCTTTCACTGTGTATCACTGTGTCACCAAGGGAAGGCAACAGGACTCTGTCCAAAACTCTGCTGGTTAAAAGTATGCAGAGCATTGTCTTACCTCTGCAATCAATTTTTTGTAGCAGTGATGTAGCCCATATGCAGGGCAAATAAATATACACCCCCATAATATCTCCTCCTGCCCACATGGTACCAACAGCCTTCCTCAGGAGCTTTTACTACCGAGTGGAAACAGTAGATGAGGATGGACTTGTGGCTGAGAAAGTGGAGTCTACCAAGAAGCTGATGTCAATCCCTAGCAATGCCACTGCTTTTGTGATTATTTTTCATGAGTTTTAGTTCAATTCTCACAAATTCAAGTGCAGGACAGGAATTGTGGCAGACCCTGGGCTTCAGCACAAGGCTCTCCCCAGACATCTGCAAAGCAGAGGCAGCCCCCCTAGGCAGCAGCATGATCATAACACCTCCTGGCTTCTGGATTTGAAGATCAATGAGGCCTTTAGCCATGTGAGCAGTGATGCCCCGGGGCAGTCCCTGGAGGGGCTGTGGTGCTGCACAGCCAGGCCTGGATAAGGGCAGAGCTTGAACCCACCAAAAGCCAGAAGGGCTGCAGGTTTGCTGGAAGGTGGCAGAAATCAGTGACCCACCAAGCCAGTGACCCACAGCGTGTGCCCCCCGTCCCAGAACGCTGAAAGCCCTGGGACTCTTCAGCCAAGTTTAGATGGCTGAGTTAAGGATTGCTAAGCAATCCCCACCCTATTTAGCTTGAGAGAGATTAAATTATGTTCCTCACTTTATTTTAATGTATTTAATGTTTATTTCTATATGTGCATGAGTACTTAATTTGGCATAATTATTGAGATGAATTGCAGCTAACATTACAAGAAAATTGTAACTTGTCATAAAACAAGTGGGCCATATTATAACAGAGCTTCTACCACACAGAAATACTTGGCTAGAATTGCTTAATAACACAAATAAATCCGCACTCCCCAACATCATATTTCTTTGGGGAGTTGATTAATTATTAGGAAGTAAAATGGCTAACAAAGTAGCACATATAAAAATATCTTCTCACGTCAATAAGATTGTAAATTTTAACTCTATTTCATGACAGCAAGTGTAAGCAAGAATTACACACAATGCAATGAGCTGAATGAATTAATATGCCGAGGGCTTTTGTTGCTAGAAATACTTTTGCTCTGTATTATAATCAGTCATTGTAACTGATCTCAGCTGCAATTTAGGTTTCTTCTCGCAGTTTATGAGTGGCAGACAAGTATTTGTGCCAAAGAGGCCTTCCAACAATGTTCATCTTCGTAGCCTTTCCTACCTGTCTGAGGCCTCACCTTCAGCATGCAGGTCTTTTCAACACATTAGAAAGATAGAGTTGCTGCTTTCACTTCTTTTCCCATTCTTTTCTGCCTGCTGCAACCCAGTCCTTGCTGTCCTTAGCCCCTATGGTCCTCCACAGTTTAGCCACAAAAGTACATCTTCTCATGGAGTTGAGAAACCAAGAATGTTGAAGACAGAGGTAAAGAATGCATTAAGCTTCTCTGCCTTGTTCATGTCCCTGCTTGTGAGGTGGCCATCCTCATCCTGTAATGCTATATTTACACTGCCTATTGCCATTAATATATTTGAGAAAAATCTCTTTATTGTCCCTCACAGTTCTGTCTGGCTTCAACTCCAGTTGAGCCTTAGCCATATGAATTTTCTCCCTACAATGGCAAGCAGCACATCTGTATTCTTTTCATGTCACCTGATCTTGCTTCCACTGGGCATACACCTTCCTTCTTACCTTTTTCCAAGAGAAGATTCTTGTTCAGCCAAACCGGCCTTTTGCCTCACCTGCTTGACTTCTGACATCTGGGAATTGCCTGCTCCTGTGCCCATAAGGGGTGATGTTTAGAAGTGACCAGCACCGATGGACCCCAGCACCTCCAGGGGACCTTACACACTAATTCCCAGAATAGCCTGAAGTGATCTCTCCTCATGTCCAGAGCTGAGGGTTTGCTGGCACTTTTCCTCTTATCAACAGAGATTTTAAACTCTATCTCTTCCTGACTCTGAATACAGGTTTTGTCATCAAATGTTAAAAAAATATTTCTCAGCCACCAAAAATCATGCACTTGTCTTAAAAGCCTTGAATTTAGAAACAAAGTATCTTTTGAGCTCTTGTATTTTCTTTCTGCTTGAAAAATGTGTGTTTAATTTACACACAGCTTCAATCTTTTCTTCCTAGAAAGGAGGACTGAAGGTTTACTTATTTGTTTAAATAAGTGTTTTGCAGTGCAGTCACATTGAGCTATTGAGACACCACATCAAGCACTTTTCTGTTATGGAGTACACACTGAAATCCCCACAAAGACAACATACAAATTAATGGAACATGCAAAAGTCACGTATTATAACTTCTTTGCTGTCACCACTGCAACTGCAGGCATACTGCTAATTTTGATTTTTTTTCTTTTGTGGGCTGATTTTCACCATGAGTGAGTGGGCCAAGCATACCAAAGCATACTCTGCTTCTTGCCAGGACACTTACAAAATTTCCAACACTTTTACCAGAAAAATGGTTGCATGATATAGAGCAGCCATCCAAATTTGCCACCCGAGGCTTTACTGCTGGGTGCAGCTCTCTGTCTACTCTCTGTCTACTATGACTGTGCCTCTGCACTCTCTGCAGACGGGGCTGCCATGGAGTCATTAGGCCTGGACATTTGTCCAAGCTGTGAAGGACGCCAGAGCTCTGCTTTGGCACTCTATTGCATGGGCATCTGGTCCTAGTGCTGCTAAGTGACTGATTTCAACAAGCCAGTCATGTGCCTCCACATCACTCATTTATTCCAGGAGAGGAGAAGGATAAAAAAAGCATTTTATGACAAAAAAAAATACTATTATGGGAAACAAAATCTCCTCATTCACATGCCCTTATGTTAATGTATGAAAGCCAGCCATGCTATTAAAAAGATATTTTAAATTAGCTACATTTTATTTCCTGCACCGCCAATGTCAGCATTTTTGTCTCCGTATATGTTGCCAAAGTTGCTGGAAATCCCATTTTATGCATGCATTTCCACCTTCATTCTGTTACTGCTTGATTTTGTACCCAGGGTGAAAAATGCACTGAGATCTGTATTTAGTTTCACTTTTATGTTGTGGATGCATATACAAGTTTAATGCTGTGTTTATCAATTTTCTAACAGGTTTAAAGAAATGGCTGCTTAGGCTGACTATTACTCCCACAACTGTGCTTTCGGTTCCAGCTAATCTTGGGACACAGAGATGTCCAGTACAGCAGGAGTTGCCCCAAAATGTTTTCAGGCTTAATGGACAAGGCAGGCATGGTAGTAACATGGTCCCTGTTTTCAATGTTAGGGCTGATTTTCATTAGGCAAAACTGGAGCTTAAACCACACCTCCTACTTCTTAGGCTGGATCTCTGATTTTGTACTACCATACCAACTAGATCTCTAAAAATATCAATCCATTGTTGACAGAAAGAAAAGCATGTAGTGTCATGAAAGATCAACTCCACCAACCCCAGTGGGGATTTGATGTTTCAAGGCAAACCAAAAGAGACATGAAACAGCAACCCAGCCTAGGCAACTACACATTGACAAGGATTTCTTCTATATTTAGCCTTTTGGAATCGGAGAATTACCTCATTATGCATTTTAACCTCATGTAATGAGAAAAGGAATCATAGATGACATCAGGATGAATTTGGCTTTTTCTGTATTTCTTTTTTCTAATTTTATTTTTTATTTATTTGTAATTTTTTATTTATACATTTTGGGGCCCACTGGATATTCAGGGTACTCACACTGAAACAAAATATGTAGTATCTTAAAAGTCTTCCATTATAAACCAAAGCTTCACTGATGCTTGTTCTGAAAACAGGGCTGACCTTCGCAGCAACAAGTAAATAGTGACAACTCAGCACAATTGAAACCAGATGGCCTCATGGAAGAATGCAGTCCTTCATGAATTAGGATTGTTCCTCTAGAGTACACAGTACTATACTGGCTACAACAACAGATCCCAAAATATAGAGAGCCCTCTGACACATTGTTCCTACATGAGAAAAAAATTAAGAAGAGGCACTTTAAAAAATAGGTGATCCTCAAGGCAGACAACTCAATGCTGCCAGCTTTGCTGGAGCAGGGAATCAATCCATATGAAATGTTGCCCTAACACAAAGGACTGCCAGCACCCCCTTGCCAACATCCTAAGTGCCCCTGCAGCCTCCCGTTCCGAAGTGCTCTGCCCAAGTCAAATTCAAGGTCTTGGAGTTTCATCTTCAAGGCACTTCTTATCTCGAATGTCACTCCAAAGTTCAGGACTCTCTTTGGCAACTCTTGAGATCCAAATGACAGTTTTTCTAGAAGGCTGAAGTTTGCAGAACAGAGAGTGGGACAAATCTTTCTCAGCCTCAGGTGTAAAACCATGTAAGGACCTCCTCAGGACCAACACAAAATGCTGAACTGTAAAGTTGTTGAGTGAGGTTAAAAAAGAACAAGTAAAGGCATATAACAGTCCTTTGTCACACTGAGTTTTCAAACTTCATAGAAATGCCCTTGAGAAAGGGGTTAATGTATCTTTGTAAGAACCTGCAAAGCACAGACTGGGCACTTGCATGGGCTGAAGCATCATGAAATTCACTGATCTCATGTCTCAGGTAACTCATGCTTAAAGAAATGGACTATACTTTTTTAACAACTCATTTCTAATGCAAGAACACTGATGTATGCACATAACTATAGTTGGCGAGGTGAGGTGAGGTAATCCTAAATGTCCACAGCTTTTCTGGTGCAAAGACAGGAGTTTCACATGCCAGAATTCCCATCCAAGCAGACAGTTTCGGTAATACACGAGTGTGTGCAAGCCAGTCCTGAACTAACTGAACTAATGATTTTGCTGGACAAAACCAAACCCCAAACCCTTAGCTGGCCTTTTGCCTCTGGCTCTCTACACTACTGTTCTCTCTCTGCCATTACATTGAGCTGCCTTTCCCTTGTACCTCAACACTGCTATGCATGAAAAAGATGAGCTGATTACCCTTCACTGAGTTTTGCAGCTCCAGGTGCCTGTCAGACATGCTCTGGCTGCAGCTGAGCAGGGCAGAGAGGCCCGGGCTTAAGAAAAAAACCTCAAGTGTCCTTTGAAGCCCTCTGCTCTTAGAAGCAGTTCAACTGAAACAGGATGTCTGGTCTCAGAGCATGCCTGCAGTACTGACTGCTGTCTGGTTTTCAAAGCTTACCCTAAAACTGTGCTGAGATGCTGAGCCAAAGGCTGGAAAAGACTGTCCCCAGAAATGAAGAGCTAAATGGCAGAAAAGTGAGAGATGCTTTCCATGGTCTGAAGGATGAAAGAAAAGTTCTACCCTGATTTTAAAGCCCTTCTGACTCCAAATGAGTGTTCATGCTAACTAGTGCATGCCCAACCTACACTTTTTATTCCTTTTAGTTGACAATAGCTTACTCATGGGTGCAGAAATGCTTATGACAACATTAGGGAAATCCAGCCTAGGTCCAATCAGACCCATCAGTTTATGTCTGAACCTGCTGTGCAAATGCCACGATGCTACTGCTGAAGCCAGTAGTCACCTGCAGCTGTGTGGCATCAAGGCCAAGGTAAGGAGCTTTGGCAGTGCCTGAGCCTGGCAGGGTAGCTCAGTGTAGCCTCAGCACCAGCTTGGCTGAAGCCACATGTCTGTCACCAATCTGTCACCACTCTTCAGTCTTGCTTCTGAGAATGGCCTTTAGCCTGGGGTCAGTGCAGAGGGCACGCACCTCAGCAGGTCCTGGACTGGTGATCATGCTGTGCCTCTACCTGAGCCAAAAAGCACGAGCTGTACAGGAAAGGATGAGGGGCATCACCCAAGCTGCCACCGCAGTGTCTCAATTCTGTTGTATTATCCAGGTTACCTGGTATTTCCCACTCCCAGAGGCAGCAGTATCTATATCCAAGCAAGCTGACATGCTGTTCTCTGGGATGCTTAGATTGATTCCTGATTAGCCCTAGTCCTCCTACCATTCTCTTTCCTCCTTCTGCCTGTTGGTTGCTCAAAGAACTGAGTCTTTGCTGAAGCCAGGTTTGAAAAGTTAGTGTCAACCTGTTTTTGCTTTGAGCATCAATGAACAAATGTATAATATAGTTACTTAAGACTGGCTGGGTGCCATTAGTCACACACAGTAACATGGTTGTCTGGCACCCTGCAGAACCGGCAATGGTGACTGGAAAAAATAATAAAGACATTTATATTTTTATTAAGGAAAGATCAGCTGAATAACATCCTGGTGATATAACACAATGCCTTGTCTGTCAGAGAAACTCAGAAAGGTCTAGACACTAATAAAAAAAGAGTTAAAGCACATTAACATTCAGCAACTGCGATGATACTGAAGCAAGGAAACAAAAGCTGTCTAGACCTTTATGATAGGGCCCTTTCTCTCCCTCTCTTTTTTCAATATTTCTTCCTTGCCTGCCCCAGCTGCTACCTGCAGCAATAGTGTAGTATTCCTGGTTTTCCTTTGGTCACTTACAGTGCTGAATTCTTAATCACATTCCAATATCTAATACGGTATACGGCACACAAAGCACAAAGCTAAGGACTGTTCATAGCCATGGTATTCTAACTGGAGGTCTTCAGAGCATACTGAATCAGGTTTTTTAAAACAATTCTTGTTTGAGGTAAAATTAATTCAAAAAGCCACTCCAAGGCTTGTTGGAGTGGAATGATGTGTAGTCTCAGATGAGCTGCAATTACCCTCAGCAGAGTTAAGAGTCAGATTTATTAGTCCCTCATCAGAGTCTCCTGGGTTTTCCAGGTTGAAGGGTCAGGACTTCAGCTGCTGCTTTCCCCAAACAGGGAACTGCTTGCATTTGGACCCATGTTAGCCGTTGGTTACCTCACGTCTCCCTTCCAAGGGAAGAGAGGGATGGTGGCACTGGTGGGTTCCACTTTATGCCACTGAAGCTTAATCTTTTTCCCAAAGTGTGTGTGTGGATCTGTGTGTGTGTGGGTGTGTGCATATGAGAAGACACATCCTGCATTGCACTTTCTTCCTGTAACACCCCAGTCTTGGTGTACACCTTAGCTTCAGAGATCCTATGGTTTTGGCAGTGTATGGGCTGGGGCATCACCTCCCTGAATCCATAATTCCTCTTGATAAGTGGCTGTAAGGCATGTCATGAGAAAAAATGTCAGGCTGAGGGAATGAAATGAAGGGAAAGGAGGGAATGGTAACCAACAAGCTTTATATTTTTGTTATGTTGCACATATGTTCTCTTTGTCTTCCTAATGCTGCTGATCTTTTCAAACTGTAAATTCTTTAATAAGCAGGACTTATTTTCATTCTCTGTGTGTAAAGAGGATACATCTCTAAATAGCATGTATGATTGAGGAACATGAAGTCTTTAAGAGGGTACAGTCTTCCCTGCCTTGAGATTATCCACATTTATGTAAAACAGGATGATCTCCATTCCTCATCTTAAACTGTTGGTTTTCCTACACATTTTGTTCCAGCATTCACCTTAGACATCCCTGCATTTGCATGCATAAACACTTTGCAGATTACAAAATGACAACTTCTGTGTTTTAAAAATCTCTCATGGGAAATAAAAGTTCCCTATGCTACCTATCAGCGCACAAAGTCTGTGTGCCTTGGACGTCAAAAACTAAAATCAGTCCCAATATTTCAAATCTGAAAAGTTAATGAGAAAAATCTAAATCAGAACAGATAGGAAGAAAGGGTTAATTGACATGAAGACCAGCATAATCCTGACCATACTGATTGCTGTAAGGTTTTCATTAGCAAACAATTAGCAACACCCACACCAAATAAAATGAATTTCTAAACAGCAGGTAGTAATAACAAAATACATTCCTTAGCTGAGAGTCATTAGAAGGTTGAGAATGATTATCCATAAAGAGAGGATTAGTAAAAAGAGAAACCCCTGGTGTAGCAAAGGGTGCCTCAGCAGGCCAGCTGCCTAGATTGAGGTAATAATCCCACTTTTTCTTCAAAGAAATAATAAAAATAAAGATCAGAACCAATAAAAGAACCCCTGCACATGATACAGTGTGCTATGGATAAATGCATGTGCCTTTTAAACAATCATTTCTAACAGGGAAACAAAGAAGAATCAGCAGTAGGGTTCAGTAATATTTAAAGAGACCCAGGAACGGATAATGCCACTTTTGTACCTGTGTAACTCCACCGGCTTCTTGATTTATACCAGTCTAAGTAGGAGGAGAATGTGGATGCACACAGTACAGTGCAGTGTGCTACAGGACAAATTGTTGTTCACTGTTGTTTTTCTGACTGCTGGGGGGCAAACAGAATGAACTAATTGGTCTCTTCAGGGGTTTTTTATTTCTTTTTTCCTTAGGAATGTTTTAGATCTCGGTTATTTTCTTGCCGTAGTACTAATCATTGTCCCATCTGGTGAGTGCAGTGAAGAGCAGAGCGAAAGTTTGCCTACTCTGAGCACCCCCGAAAGGTTTCCCATCCCTTCTGAGCAGCAGTGCTGTGGCAACAGGTAACTCGGAGGCGGGCAGAAGTAGTTCAGGGCCCAGAGCCCAGGTACAAGGGCTCTTCTATCGGTTACCAAAGTGCTCGGCCCCACTGGGATGGTTCAGCCAGGTTTTCAGCGTGCTGAATTAGGCTCCAGCGGTCCGCTCAGCTTCACAGAAGCCTCTCAGCTTCACAGAATCTGTCCTAGCAAAGGGCAGGAAGCTGCACCAACACGCTGCAGAGGCGTCCAGCCTTTCGCCTGGGCACCTCCGATCCCAGGCTTCCCCATGGAAATTGCAGTGAAACTTCAGGCTGGGTTCTCACCCCTAGGATCTGCCTCGGCTGACATTTGCCCTGTGCCCCGGTCCGGGCTGTGGCCGAGCCCCTCTCGGGCCGGTCCCGCCGGCCGGGCGCTGTGGCGGCGGGGACATGGCGGCTCCCGCCTCGCTCTCCGGCCCCGGGCGGGTCCTGCAGCGCGCGCCGCCTCCATCAGGTGGCGCCATTGCCGCGGGCCCGGCCCGGCCAGCGCGGCCTCAGCTGAGGGCGGGAGAGCCGCCGTGAATCTGCCTCATCATGCCCCCGATCCCGGCACGTTTGGTCCGGGTGAGTCTGAGGACATAAGCGGTGAAGCATAAACCCGCGGCAGAGGCCAAAAAATGGGTGAGGGCACCTTTATTTGGGTGTTGCGGAGAAGGAGGGTTTACAGGGAAAAGTAGTTGAGATTCGTGCCACGTGGCCTTGACGTGGAAGAGCAGGTTTGCATCTGACATAGGTCACTCGAAAAGGTGTGAGGAGGATTATCTCCAGCCCTATGATAATCTTCCAGATAACGAGCCCTACCTGCTGTCGGTGTCAACTTTCCATAGCGTCCTTAATCCTACGATGGTGTCCGAGGCAGCAGCAGCTGCTAAACTGTCCCTGCCTGCTTTTTGCTGCCTTGCTGCTGGGGGTTGTCATCCCTCAGCCACTGCCACAGAGCCTGTGTGTGATTCTGCCCGGGTCCAGGGCAGAGCCATCCCATCGGCTGTGGTGACTCACAGGAGCTGTAAGGAACTGCAGCTACTGTAGCGTCTCATCTGTGGGGAAACAACTTCTGGGCCAAAGGTGGGAAATGAAGAGCCACCAACAAATCCTCTCAAAGCACTCACCTGCCTGCCAGTGGTGCACTGCACCCTGTGACGCCTGCTCAAAGCGCTAACTCTGCACAAGCATTAGGTCAGATTTAGGAAAACATCTGCCAGATTCCTTCAGCTTCTACCACACTGAAATTGCAGGAGACTTTGAGCTTTACGTGCTCTCACAGCTCTAGTTTACAGTGAGGGACTAAATTAATCAAAGGTGCTAGTCAGGAAAAGTCACCTAGATACACTTAGTCAATCTGCATACAGAACTGGAAAACTATGCTGTAGGAATGGGCAGTTACTAACAAGTCAAAACAGGTCCCTGTCCTACCACAGAGCTTTGGCCATGGCTTAAAAGAATGTACTGCACAGCCATCAACCTCCATAGCCCCCCTAAAGAGGAACAGATATTGCTGTGCTAGTGATGCTGTTCTTCAGGACTGTCCTTTTTGCACACCCAGTGAACCACAAACTTGGCATGCAAAGAAGAGCCCAGACCCGGGCCAGCCTGAGATGCTCACCAAAATCTCCTCCAGGTGAAGTGTCTTTTTACATACCCATTCAAATGCATAGGAGGAGAGGGCATGAGCAACTCCACCCTCGACAAAAGCTTATCCACAAGGCAAAATCTCCTGGAGATTTCCTCCCACTCTGCTCCCTCCTATGGTTCCTCCTGGAGGAGGGGGCAACAAGGCCCATTATTTATTTAACACCAGATTGCTCAAAACGAGGTTTGAGCTGACTGTATAAAGAAAAGTAGGTTTCATTACCTGTAGTGCTTCACATTTCAGAGGAGCTTGTATTGTTACAGAGTTTGAATTGTTTGACAATATAATTATTATTATTAGTCCATAATGTACACTAACAGGTCTGGCAGTGAAAGGCTGTATATTAATGCACAGTAACTATGTTTCTCTGGAGGGGGTTAAACAAAACTGTAACTAGGGTCAAAGCTATGCCTTTGCCTCCATCTGCTAGAAACCAGGCATAGCTGCCTAAATTTTAATTACAAATTAATAAAACAAAAATATGGTACATTTTGCACTGGAGGGCTAAATGCTAATTTTGTAGCTAACCATGAAATATCTAATATTGGAAGGCTCTAATGTTAAAGGTTACTGTAGTTTGCCTTTAAAAATATGCCTAATAAAAGCCTCGAATTGGAACTGAACTAATAATCAAAAAAGAATGGCATAGCCCAGTGAACTAATTTTTACACCTTCTCTCTTTCTACAGGTTCAGATAATTTCTTGGCGAGGGCTGTTAAACCAATATTTTTTTCTTAGTAAAGACTGACAAGTTTCTGGAGTTCTTCAATAGCCACACTAGTTTCTGGGAAGAAGAGATAAGCCCTTTCCTATTTGCCAAACAATGATGGCAAACAAAGCAGCATTCTACAGGAAGCAAAAGGATTTTTTAAAAATGTAGTTTATTGGCTTGGCTCAAGCTTGCCTGCTAGACTGAACAAGCAAATACATTTTATTCATATTTCTCTATAATGCATGTTTCAGTACAAGGTACAGGCATTAAGGTGCAGGTACAGAACTGTTTTCAGGGTGACTGGTCTGTTTTTTCCACAGTAAAACATTTGTGTGGTTAATAGTGCTGGAGATACAGCATGCTAATAAGCACCCTGAAGGTATTCTTCTTATGTAGCCTCCAGTCAGGGAAGCAGCTTACAAAATGTTTAACTCTTGGGGTACAAAACAGCTGGTGGCTGTGACTGCAGTGCACCATCCCTTCTTCTAGGTCTCAAAACCATATAAAACATCAGAATTCCTGGAAAGAAGTTGTACCCTTCAAGAAACTAGTGAAACTCAGTGAGAAATGTGCAGGAGGAAGATGGTGGCTAGAATATAGGAACTCAAGAGGCGGTAAGTCAGATTCTTGAAGGATCTCTGTCAAAATACTTTTGAAACTTCCCTTTTGACAACACACGTGTGTTCAGGCCAATTCAGATCTTAATTCCTCCTAGTCTGTTCAACATCCTGCTACAAATAATCTTTTGCTTCCCTTCATTTGTCAGGTGCACGCACACAACCCAGTTCCTCTGCTCTGGCAGAGCTGGAACCCATGCTACTTTGGGCTGTGCCAAACATCTTATGCAGCCATGACATCCTTTGCCATTTGAGACCAGCTTGTGCTCTCACTGCTCAACAAGTTTTGCTGTAAAAAATTAGCATGTTTGGTAAAAGTAGTAGAACCTTAGCTCTGCAAAGGCCAGAGGGGAAATGTAGGCAGTAGTCATGTTGCTCCATCACCCAAATCATCTTGAAGAAATCTTCCTTTCTGACAAGGTCTCCTGTGAGCACTGGCAACCTCAAGTCACAGTTTTGCTGATGCCAAGCCATTTTGAGGAGATACAGGACTTCTGTGGCTGTTACCACCTTGCCTTTGCTGGATGTGAGAACACTTCTCACAAAGTCCTACCTTTCCAATCCAGCTGTTAAATTTCAGATGATGAAAGTAGAATTGCTGCCAAGAACCCATGAGAGAAGAAGGGAGACACTGGGCTGATGAGTTACTGCAGGAAAGAAGGTGATCAGTGAAGAGAGGAAGGTAAAAACAGCCAGCCACCACTTCCTTCACGTTCTGCCAAGGGAGAGGGGTAGTGTCCTGAGGCCATTGAATGAGGTCCTGAATGTCCTTTGGCCATTCTGGAATTAGACCAGAACTGCATAAGGAAAGAAGGGTAAGGCAGAGGGCTAGTGCTCCTGCAAACTTGTCCCTACGCTTGCATTCTCTATGTGGCTACAGGGAAATAGTCTTTGTGTTCCTGCCTGTTTCCAAGGGAGGTAGCATTTGAGAATAATATTTAATGTCAGCCAAGAGTTTGAGTTCCATAAAGGCGGTTAAGTGTTTATTCCTCAGCCTGGGTCCTTGCTTTCTTGGAGCAGAGTAGGTACAGAGCCTGTCCTGGAGATCAGCCAAGCCAGGCATTACCACCCTTTTTGTGGCATGCTTCCCCATGGAAGAATTTCAGGCTCTCCTTGCTGTTTGCTGTGGCATGTGAACAAAGGGCTCGTCTGCTGTCCTGAGGGATTTAGTGGATTTGGTGACTGATTTCCCACTTCGTAACAGGAGCTTCCTGAAAGAAATCCAAGCACAGTGATCCGTCTCTCCATGTTCTGTCATTTTACCTGGATATATGGCTTTTAACAGTGTTGCCAGTTGCCCTGAGGCCTTATTTTGTGAAGCTCTGTTTAAACATGTAGGAGGTTTTGTCACCATCAGGAAAAGTTCTGTAACTACCCTGAAATATGTGATGACAGAACATGCCATCCACCAAGGGTACATAACTGTTCTCTTTGGGTTTTTGCTTGTGTTTTAACCACTCTCAAACTGTCTGTTTGGACTTCCAGTCTGTTCCTCTCTATACTAGATTCCACCAGTACCTGCTGCCTTATGAATTGCTCAGAAATACAGTCAGTTTAAAGTGTGTGCATACAGGAGAGTGATTACTGGGGACAGCTGAGTATTATTAACGTTGCAAAAGGCTGGGCAGGATCAAAAGGCTTCTCCTATTCTGACCAACCAGCCTTTGTTCCTGCGGGGGGCAACTTTAGGAGCAGAACACAGGTCATGACCTGTCATGAACCTGCAAATCTTGCAGATTGCAGCCCTTACAGCATCTCTTCTGGAGAAGGGTATGTGCTCTTTTTGAAAATTGGGTGACAGCTACTTAGCAGGAGGCACAAGGAAGGGAGTATGCTAGAACATGCAAACAGAGTCCCAGGACTGAGATTTTGTCCCTCAGGAGTATGCAGAAGCTGCTGTATGTTTGTGGGAAATACGGTCTTTCCCTGACCAATTCTTTTGAGCTCTACTTTTGGTAAGGGCAGGTAAAGGTGTGTGCAATTCACTTAATTACTATCTTACCCTTCTTGGAAGCACTAAGCAAGCTTTATTTGTAGTGAGTTCACTCCTGCAACAACAAGAGCAACAGAAAAAAATGAGATCTATCTTAACAAATGACAGAAAGACCTTAAATGTAGAGTACTTTCCTAATTGTATCGTAGCATAAACCTAACTCTCTCTAATAGGTAGGCCCATAAGTCTTAGGAGTATTAGATTACTTTTATTAAAGGTAGGGTCTAATCTGGAGAGTCTTTGCAATGATGCAATGGAGAGGATAGTTCTAGTTATCAATATCAAAAAATAAAAGGAAAGAAGAGGGGCTATTCATACAGTGGGCTCTATTTTTACATTCTTGACTTCCTTGAACCACAGTGCAACACAACTGACAAGGAAAATGTTTTTAAAACAGAACTAATTACAGTGAGTTCAGTTTTGTGCTTTGTAAGATCAGGTGGAGAATTCTACTGTGCTCCACTGTTTTGCTCAAAGAATGCACGCAGAAATTTTTCAATAAGATTCTGCCTGCCAGTAAAGTCAGCAGCATGAACAGCAGCTGTGTCTCAGGTTAGGTACCTAGGGCTCAAGACTGAAAGAAAGTCAGATGCAACTTGATAGGCTCATCAAATTATTCCATTTGGGCCACATATCCTCTCCTTGCCCTGAGAAGGAAATCATGGTGGTTTGGGAGTACAGATGCAATCAGGACATCTCTTGAAATTGTGACTCTTCCTAGGTTTCCCACTTAGTGAGTATTGCATCTACATATTCCCCTGGAATCCACCACCAGGTCCGGATAAGTTACCATGGAAGCTTTTGCAAGGGTTGTAGCTTATTGCACTCAGTGCTGTTAGTACCTTTTAAAACTTACTCCCAAAACATTGTTAGAATCACAAAGAACTTTGATGTCTTTTTAAAAGAGCTTTTTGATGTCACTTTAAAGTGATTTGAAGTGATCACTGGAAGCATTAACAGTCCTGTGGACTGGATTTAAGCTGCATTTAAATTAATTTGCATAGCAGATAATATTTTCCAAGTTTTCTGTAGTAGAATATAAATTCTCTTGACTTGTGCAACTTTTAAATGCAAAGGATAAAATTCTCTAGCATGCTTCTGGGAGGCAGACAGTCCTTCTCATGAAAGTTATGAGGTTTTGAAATTATTCTAGGAAGACAATGTTGAAAATCCTTTTCTGGTGGAGTTCAGCATATTAAAAGAAGGAGTATGACACAGTTGACTATAAAACAGGGAACAGAACACCTACTTCTCAAACACTGCATTTCTAATGAAATACACTATTTCTTGATAATTTCTCCCATCCGTTGTGAGAAGGGTTATCTGCTCCTTTAGAAGATGAAGGACAGGTAAAGCCCAGGAGAAAAAGTTAATTCAAATAAGCTAACTCCACTGGGGCAATGTCCAGCTCTGTATTTGCAATTTGTGCTCCAGCCAGTGACAAAACGTAGACAGATCCAACACAGGCAGTCCTGTCTACCAGACACCGAGCACTGGCACAAGTCTCATTCTCTCCAGTGATAAGGCACAAGAGATGGTGGCAAATACTCTTTCAGGGGTGTGTCTTCAGATAGCTCTTCCTGAGGGAGGGTGTGTGGTTCCTTGCTGAGCTGGAGGTGTTGGCAATAGTCCTTGTTGATGGGAAAGCCCATCACACCACAGCCACACACTGCACCCTCAGCCAGACACGGGAGGCCTGGCAATGGCCTTAGACATTTTGCATAAATATGTGGGACTTCTGGAGCTGTGTGAGGAGGTTGTTTCGGCACACATGGTTCTATCAGACTCAGGTGGAAAGGGAAAGAAGGAAAAGATGCCTGGGCAGATTACTACAGGTCCTTGGCTATTCAGTTTGGAAGTGAAGCCACATCTGCCTGAAGCCCGATGCCCTCAGCAGGTGTGTGGTGATGGCAGATTATCATTTGACAATTCTGTCTAATCTATAAGACAGAAAGGGGAAAGTGTTAGTGATACTGCTGTCTTCTACACCAATGCCAGGAGGCTGTTGAGTGCACCTCGAGATATTAGACTATGTCCAGGAGAACTGGAGAAACAAGGCTGTTATCACAAGACTGGGCTATGAGAAGGTGTCTCAGCATAAGTACCACTTTGTGCTCTGTGTAAATTAATTCATCAGCTTTTTGAAAAGTGGGGCGAGAGACAGAAGTCTTAATATCAAGGATAGCCACCTTATTCCCAGACGCTAGATTTGAATGTGAGCCAGAAATAAAACAATTTCTCTAAGAGACTGTCTTTCCCACGCAGAGGCATTTGTCAAGGCATAGCCCAGCTATCAGAAAATAAAGCACAGGCAAATGGGCAAGAGCAAAACCTAAGTCATCTGAGACCTGAGACAGTAGAGTGCCATGGCTGTCAGTAGGGTCACCCTTTTCTCCCTCTGGCAGGGGAGCTGGAGGTCCTGAGAACCTCTTGTCTCACATCACCCCCTCCAGGACAGGGCAGTGCAGCCTCTACTGTGAGTTTTTGGCTGGCAATCACAGCAAGGCAGAATGGTGGTAGCATGGTCAGGACTAGGCTTGAATCTTATATAGCTATCCCAAGAGATGTTTTGTTTTGGCCACCAGAGAGGAAAAGAGGCAAGAGCAGAAGGAGCTTATTCTCTGCTTCTGTGTTTTTGTCTCCCAGTTCTCCCCACCTTCGGATCCATGCTGCTTTGGCTCAGTTGCCAGCTTCTGTTTGCATTTTATCCAGTCCACTCTGGCGTGTTGTCTTGGCTTCTTCTCCTTCTGTTGCAAAGATTTTGTACTATTAGCAAGTCCTGGTAATAAGTTAATTCACTTTCAGTTTAGTGGCTGTGGAAAGAAATAAGACACTTATAATTTGGCTGGGAGAACCCAGGTGGCATAACACTGGGTGACAGAAAGGCAAATCCCAACCCTTTTACCTAGTGCATGATGCTTTGTCTTCACATCCTCTACCCTTGTGGCTCCAGACGTGAATGATACATCTCTTCATTACGTTATTTAATGTACAGTGCCATCAATAATAGTACATTACTGCTTGCAAACTTTACATATTTTTCCTTTGTGAACTCCCAAAAGGCAGTCAGGGAAAATAAAGGGGTAGATTACAGAAGGGAGACACAGCTTCCTTCACCTGAAATTGAGACTATGTAGACAGCAAATAAATTCTGCCTTTCTCCTTTCACTATATTTTCAGTACTAGAGTGGAGATAGGGTACGCATAGTCAAACCCACATGGCAAGTGACACCATATGTGATATTGAAACATAGTGCTTGCTGCTAATAAGTGTGTCTAATACAGGTTGAAGCTGCTGGGTGCACTAGCCAGATTCTGGGCATGCAATGCAAAAGAAGTGATTAAGCCTTTTATGGATTAAATGAGCTAACAAAATAGAGGCCACCTGCCAAAGTGTTTGCCATATGAAACACCAGTGCAAAAATTTTCTTAGAGGAAAAAAGGGAAGGCTTTCCCAGGAATTTGAATACAAACACAGAACTTGAGTGGTTTCAGAGGCAGAAGGCAGTGAGGACACATGGCCTGAATGCAAGCTAAAAGAAAGTGAACTGTGGATAAACAACTAGATGGGATGTATGAAGTGGAACCATGCAAAATAAAATAGGCTGGTTTTTCTTTTTCTTGTTTTATTGCAGAAAAGGATTTTTAAGTGCATTGTAAGTAAACTGGAATGAACCAAAGAAATACCTAGTCCATTTTTTTCATTTTCTGCTTCTAAATGAGACAAGCAGTATTTTCCTGTGCTTTCGACTCATGGTTTGAACGATGCAGGTGATTTCTAAGGGAGATCCAGAAGTCCAGGAGAAAAACCCATTGAGTCAGGATGTAATTGAGTTGAAGAAATTCTTCTGTAAGGTAATAGCAATACTTGCAAAACTCAAATACTGACTAAGATTTGAAATTGAAACTGAACTTTGCAAAGGCAATGAAAATAGCAGCCTGGAGCACCCTGAGAAGTACCAAAGAACGACCTTTTGTGTAAAAGGATAGCTTTGATGCGAAGACTTTGTTGGGTATGAGAAGTCAGAGTAGATTGCTCTCCCAGCCTCTGATGTCTGAGTGAATTGGCAATTGGACAGTTTTTTGACGAATTTTATGCTAGGCAAACTTTCGTGAGCCTGGAGTTTCTTAATGATGGTGATCTTCAGCAGGATTTATGGAACTGACAAATAAGCATCAGAAAGAAATTAAAAGGATGACAAAGGAGAAAAAATTGGGAAGTGAATGACTAGAGAATGTGGATTAAATGGGGCTTTGTCATATGTTCCTAACCTTTTTTTAAACCACAGGAAACAAGAGGAGAAAGGTCAGATAATCCTAGCTCACAGGATACAAAAAAAAAAATTTCCTCTGAAGGAAAAATCCAGAGCTCATTTCTCAGAAACAATAAGACTCATTTGTGCCACGTGAATGGCTGGAAAAGTAGGGGAGAGAAGGGCATTTCCCATGTCCAACTGAAATGTTCCAGCCCTGCTGACGCTGCAGAATTTACCCAAGGAGGAATTAGCTACAACTAACACAGCCCCCTCACTGGCAGTTTGGAAGCAGTCATCCACCAGAGTGGGCTGAAATATAACTAAGAATTATTAAAAACAAATGACAAATACCTCCAAATATCAATGAAGAATTTTAGGATGAATTAGCAAAGGACATGTCTGTTCACCTGGACCTATGATTTGCAGGATTAGATGAAGAAAAGTATGTCAAAGTTCTTCTCATAAATTTGGAATCTGAATTTTTTGCTGCAGCAGTATAGTAATGGAAAGGAAAACTCATGGGAGGAAGCCTGAAACTGCTGTTCATCTACCTTGTGAGTATAGCTGGCTGCCTAATAAGTGAATGGAAAGGGGGAGTGGACTCTCATCCTGGCTCATCTGATTTGTGAATTACTGGCAACAAAATATTGTTTTGCCATATGAAACAACAAAATAAAATTTCCAGCAATACAAGGTTTACTGGCAAACTGCCCCCCTCTTTTGCAGGACTTTTAAGGGAATGATGGGAGAGCATGGGGAAGGCTCTCTTAGACAGAATTCAGGTGACTACTGCAAAAGAATAACCTGTGGCTTCATTTTCAATTGGTAGTGTAAGATCACCCAAACCCTCAGCCTCACCCACAAGCCAGTTTGCTGCAACAATCACCATGTGTGAGGAAAGGTTTTGAGATGAGTGGGTGGAAATCAAGGTAGCAGGAACATTTGTGCTTTTGTTGTTCTGTCAGATACCACCCACAACCACTGTTGGAGCACGAACCTTTACCACCACCACCACCACCACAATCCTCCGTGCCAGCTTTTGAAAATATTCTGCAAATTGACCTTAAGCAGTTTGAAAAAAACAGTAGTTTTTATATATAAGTTGAAGTATGTTTCTGGGTTTTGTTAACAGAATACATAATATTAAAAACTGGGTTCAAGTTAAGGCAATTCTGTGTCTCTACCTTTTTGCAGACATCTTTGAGAGAAGTGTTTTGTCCTGAACACCATTCATGGTAGCAATTGTGTGTGTATTCGTACAGCTGTTAGAAACTAACCCAGAAAATATCAAAGCACCAGAAATAGTGATGGAAGATGCCAATGAGTTAATAGTCAGGGACACAGCTCCTGGACAAGCGTGACCACAAGTAAATCTTAGATTTGTTGTTTTATTCTATACCTTCTGCGATGGTGATTTGCCCTGCACAGCAGAACAGATCTTGGCCTTTCTTTTTCACTTACTAGAGGATTTGCAGACCAGGAAAAGAAGATTACAATTCCTCTCAGCAGAAAGTAATCCTTTTAAGTTAGGTATGTCAGCATTCATTGAGAAGTGTGGGAAAGTGCATGCTACTTAAAATGCTTGACAGGTCTCAGAGAAGCGTGGTGGCAGGAAGATGGGAGCAAAGCCCCCAGTTGTGATTACAATGGCCCCCAAATTACAGACTGTTAGAGGGAGCAGTGAAAGCAGAGTTCAGGAGCAAGGGTTGATTTTAATATTTATCCAGTTTGGTAAATTCACAGCAGTAAAGTTCAAAATTATAAACCAGAGTGGTATTTGTTAATTTGAAACTCATGGAAAACAAATTTTCTGTTTACATGGCCACTTTAGAGAGGTGGTGGTGCTGTCCTGTAATTTTACACTGCATTGTGTTGTTACTGAGTATCCCATAAACTCACGGATCTGCTATACCTGATATACTTATTTTGAGTAGCTCATAATTCCTTCAGTACACATTTGTTTTGTTTGGAAATTTTCGTCTGATTATAATAGTCATACTGAGCCCAAGACAGAGCTCATTGTTATGAGTTTCATTGTATAGTTTTGAGTCCAAAGAGCTGGACTGAGACATTATCAGCAATGCTTTCGTGAGATGATAAACAAGGTCAGAAACTATACTGGATCCAGTCATTGCAAAATAATTCAGGCTTAATATATAAGGCTGAAGTTGAAGAGTACCCAAAATTCAGCTAAACCTCATCTGAGCAGATGATGAGATCCTACTGACAAGGCAATAACACAAAACCTGTTGTGGGTTAGAAAAAAGAACTTTGAAAGAATATGACAAGAGGAAAAGAAAATGGGCAGGAATTCAGTGATGGCAAATTCACACTGAGAAGTATTTGAGCTACGGCCACAGAAAAATTAAACTAGCAAAATTTTCAAAACCCCCCACACTTCTAATAAGGCAACATAAAGAACAATAACTGACAAGAAGGGCTTGAAATGCTGAGAAGGATAATGTTTATGAAAGTACAAAATGAAGTGGAAAGTTAGGGGGAAAAAAGGAGAAACAAAGCCAAAGCAACAAATTGCATAAAATAGCTGAAGATATCAGTTCATAATGTATTTGTAACAGCATAATAGCTGCACATCTCTATTGTAAGAGAATTCAATTTTATTCACTCTAATTTAGCACAGGACAGTCAACACAGCCATTTCAAATCTGTTGTTCACAATCCAAGATAGCATCTTGACAGCTTTTAACAAACGAAGTGCTTCATAATGTAGACTGTTGGGGACAAGGGAAAGAACCAAGCCCAAGGTCAGCAGTGGAACACATAATATACAAGCCTTTCAGGAATGTATTGCCCAAGAGGTCTTTATTCTTTTGTATTTTAAGAAGTCTGCATTTCAATTTTGCTGATATTATACATAATTCCCACATTTTGTCTTCTACTGAATTCCCTCCTCCCCACCTCATGCCCAAAGCGTCTTATTTCTGCTCCCTGAGTGACAACCGCAGGTGCCTCAATAGTGGATATTGCAATGCAAACCACTGTTTAAATGGCCTGCTTTGGCTAAATGCCTCTTTGTTTGCATCTAACGACTTCCCTCACATTCTCTCCTAACAAATACCTTCCATATGGTTGGAATATAAAGGCTTGGAAGTACTTAAATGGGTAGTCCACCATGTGTTATACTGAGGATCAGATGCAATGGTACATGGAGAGGCTCTTCCCCTCAGAGAGAGGAGAAAAACTCATCTGTCCTTCACTTTCCAAAAAAATGTTACTTTTCTCTAACTTTTATTTCAAGTCAGTATTTACAGTGGAGTGTTTAAAATACCTATTTAGACCTGGGAATTCATCGTAGTAGGCAAACTGCACAGCACATTTTGAAGGGCCCCCTAAATGAAAAAATACATTATGCTTTTAAGTCTATGTCATCCAGATGGTACTGAAATAGTCAAAACAATCTAAATTTATTTTTAGCGTGGCAATTCACAATTGTGTTTGAAGGTAAGCTACAGATTAACACACTTGGTTCCTTTGATTTGCTTTTATCAATTCAAAAACTATAAAGGTAGTTATTATGGGCTTATTTCAGACAGATTACATGGGCAAGTGAATTTCTTGCTGTTCTACTCCAGCTATGCAGACTAGAGGGCTTGTGGAAGACACCAGACAGAAACCTGGGTGTGAAACATACCCTGACACCTTATGCTGAGATCCCTCAGTTCAGACATAGTCATCAAGTATTCTCCTAGTTTCTCAAATCCCATAAGGAGAATGGCAAAGACACATTTTTATTTTACAGTACTGCAAACACTGAGGTACTTCAAGGCTGATCCCAAGAGAGCTCTTTCCCTCTGAGCCACTTACAGAGGCAATCCTTTTGAGATGGAAGATGAACAGCTGGCAACAGCTCCATCAGAGAATGTGTGAGGGTGCCATGCTGGCAAAATAGAGAACACTTCTCAGGAAGCCCTTCGAGGGAGACATACTCAGATGTGAGAATGGGAAAAGGGAAGAGAACTTTATAGAATGTGCCCTAATCAGGGGAGTCAAAGTAATTGCAACCATATTGGAAAGTGTACCCTTCAATTACCAAAGTTGCATCAGGAAAACACCATCTCAACAGTTTTCTGCTGGACCTGCTTCACATTCCATTGGGCAAGGGAATATTCACAGTGCCGGTGGGACAGGTGGAAGCTGAGTACAGACCTCCACCTCACCCAATCAGACAACTTTGGGAGCATCTCTCTGCTCAAAGGGTAGCTTTTCTCACTGAATTACGGGGTAATCATAACACAAAGTACCTAATCCAGTAACAATGCCCTTGATTAAAAAGGGACACATAAAATGTTGTTAAGTTTTTAATAAAAATTAAACTTCATAATTGAGGAATTCAGGTTATTCAGAGGAAACTAGAAAAAATAGTTTGCCTGGTTGTGTGTTCATCTTTCTTTCTACTAGCTGCACAGTGGAAAATATGATGAAATAGCAACTCGTGTGGAGGAACAGTGCTTTAAAATTTTACATATTCCTTTTTTTCCAATTAAATTTCTCTGTTTACTTTCCAGCATTTGTGATATTTTGAAATTTGAACTGTTGACTTGCTGTTTCAAGGAACCAGTTCTGCTTCCCATCCTCACATTTAGATTTCACTTTCACAGTGAAGTTAAAGGCTGTTGACTTGGGAAGCTGGGGAATGCATTTAAAGTCTGCCTGTACTTGGCACTGGTGAGGTTGCACCTCGAGTCCTGTTTTCAGTTTTGGGCTCCTCACTACAAGAAAGACATTGAGGTGCTGGAGACTGTCCAGAGAAGGGCAACTGAGCTGGTGAAAGGTCTAGTGAAAGACCTGAAGCACAAATCTCATGAGGATCAGCTGAAGAAGCTGGTGTTGTTTAGCCCGGAGAAAAGGTGGCTCAAGGGGACCCCTTATTATTCTCTCCAACTGCCTGAAAGGAGAGTGTAAGGAGGTAGGAGTCAGTCTCTTGTCCCCGGGAACAAGTGATAGGACAAGAGGAAATGGCCTGAGATTCTGCCAGGGAAGGCTTCTTCACGTAAAGGCTGGTCAGGCATTGGAACGGGCTTCCCAGGAAAGTGGTGGAATCACCATCCTTCAAAGTGCTCAGAAATCATATGGATGTGGCACCTGGGGACATGGCTTAGTGGTGAACATGCAGTGCTGAATTAATGGCTGGACTTTACGNCCCCCCCCCCCCCCCCCCCCCCCCCCATTTTTTTCCAGAGGTTTTCAAGAGGTTTTTTCACTTCTCGCCTGTATTGCGTAAATAAACATTTTAAGTTATTTGGAGGATGAAAGCCTATTTCTCCAAGGTAAAGCCAGCCCCTTTCAGACGAACAGCTGCCGCCCAGCAAGAAGTGTGCAGTAAAGAACAGACGATGCTGGGTGCCCAGAGGACCGGCAGCATCATCCGGACCGCACTGGCCCATCCCCAGGCAGGCCACGCGGGGTACCCCGTGCCTCTACCCGCTTTCCCGCCGCTGCCGGGCGGCTCCACCCCGCCACCGCCCCGCGCCCCTCCTCCCTGCTCCTTCCTCCTCCTCATCCCGCGGCAGCGCGGGCGGCCATGGCGCGGCNGGAGCCGGCCCGCCGCTTTCCGCCTGCCCGGGGCAGCGGCGGCCTTTGTCCGCTGTCCGCGGCGTCGGGGGTCGGAGGAGCTGCCCACCGGCTCCCGCGAGTGACCGCCAGCGGCGGGGCGGCTCCCCCGGCGCGTCCGCACCGCCCCCGCCCGCAGCGCGCTGTCCGGGGCACCGGGCGGCCCGCGGTCCCGCCGGGAGCCATCCACGTGGCGCGGCGGCTCCGCGGTTGTAAAAGGCCGGGAATGGGGTGGAAGCCGCACTCGGGGTGGACCTGGGACGCTCAGCAGCAGCGTGGGGCAACTGCAGATGTGCTGGGACTTGTAGCGGCTCTAATAAAGGTTGACGGAGTGTATCATTGAGAATAGTTGTGAGCTTACGGATGCCACTTTAGAAATAGGTAATACATTTTTTTATTATTATTTTTAATTCTGGTCACCTTTTTATTTTTTTTCTTTTTTTTTGTTGTTGAAACGCTGGGATGCTAACGCAGACACACATTTGAGTCACCTGAGAGGCATGGTTCCATCGGCTGTAGTCTGGTCCAAGCCTGGTGGCGCATGCTTGGATGCATCAGGCTGATTGTATGGTTCTAATTTTGGGATGTGGTATGGCTACAGAATTGTAGAATACTTTGGATTGGAAGGGACCTCATCTAGTCAACCTCCTTGAATGAGCAGTGCCATCTTAAACTAGATCAGGTTGCTCAGAGCCCCATCCAACCTGACCTTGAATGGAGTATCCACTAGCTCTCTAGACAACCTGTTCCAGTGTTTTACCATTCTCCTTATATGTAGTCTGAATTGACGCCCTTGAAGTCACGGTGAGCTTCCCAGGTGATGGGAAGGAGCAAGGAGAAATTCGGCATCTCATTCTGCTCTTGCTAATGTAAAGAGCTTTACAGGTTTTTCTGTGGAACTGGAGTGTAATAGAACCACTGGAATATTAATTAGAACCTCTGTCCTCTCAGAGACTTCATAACCCTTCCACCTCTGTATGACTTCAGGCCCTCCATTGGCAGTGTGAAGATAAGGGCGCTGTAAAACAGTTTGGGAGAACCCTGTTTGACAGTAAACACAAATGGCACTTGATTCTCACCTCTGGTGCTGTAAGACAAGACTCTTACTATCTACTGGTTCCCTTTCAGGTACACAGCTAAAAGGCTACACATCATGTTTCTTTTAAGGCTCAGCAAAGGGGAGAAGGACACGGTCTGTTCTTCGTACTTCGCTGTTTCTCATGGGAGTTTGTTTTTGTCTGAGCAGAGCCTTCCGCTGGCTCCACCTTGTCTTTGTGATACATTGGTGAGCAGTGAGTTCAGTTCTGGCTGGGCCAGAAGGATGTTGTGGTTTCTTTGCCTCTGAAGTCACGGATTGTCACTGCTGACGGGCAGATTGGCTTGTGAGTACATGCTCCCATTTGAAACAATTGCCAAAGAAGTCAGCAGTACAAAACTGTTTAGAATTGCAAGACCTGCAGTTCCATCTCTTCTCCTGGGGTCTGATTTACCAGGTAGTGGCACAGCAGTTTCAGTACACAGAGCTTGTTAAAGGGGTGCCAGCTGTGACAAAGTGCTTGCACCCACAAGGCCTGAACTCTGGTACTAGACTCGAGCGGTCCAGTCACAAAGTGAGGATGCATCACATGCCCATGGTATTGTACAAAAGCATTTTCCTTGGAACACCGGGGCTTGGACAATAATTGTGCATCACCATAGATGAAAAGGATGCTCTTGAATTATGCAGAATTAATTCAGAAATAGTTGTTAGAACTGTTTGGATTTGTGAGAGATTAGATGGTACAAAGGAAGAAATAGTAACAGTTGGCAGTGTTTGGATTGTGTTCCTACGCTGGCATGCTGATACTGACAGTACTACCAGCATTTTTGAAGAGTAGGAAATAGTTTCCAGGAAGGCACTGCATATGGAAGGTGACATTTTAAATTATTTGCCATGTGATTATGATACTTGGGCATTCCTTACTTTAGGATAAAGTAGCTTTATGGGCATTAGCTTATTATCAGTCTAAATAAGACAATATAGAAACCGTATTTGGCTGTTATGAAAATAGCAGAATTTACCAAAATTTCATGGAGCCAATAGGTTTACTGGTGTGAAAATCGCCAGAACCTTTTGAGGGGGCACCCTCAAAGTCCCAGGAGTTGTTGCTGTGACAAATTAAAGGCTCAGGCATAATCCATCTTCACTTTAGAATCGAATTATTCCTGCAAAGATCATAAAAGTGGGTGATGCCTGCTCATTCTGTCAGTTCTTCCTTCTTCTTTCAGAACACTCACTTGCTTTTCCATCTCCTTCTGCTTGTGCCAGGAATACACTTCACTGTCCAGGGGATTTCAGCTTCTTGTGCTTTAGTGATGTTGAGAAATTCTGGAGGTTATCTGCGATTTTCCTTGCCTTCCTAGATTTTGTTGATGCCCACAAGTCTCAGGCTGATTGTGTGGTTGACAGTCTTTCTTGACCATGCAGCCAGACTGTGTGATTCTTCTGCACTGCTCTATGGGGCTTTGCATCTCTACGCTTTCCATGTCTTTCACACGTTTGTATGATGCTTAAGATTAAGCTTTTAGAGTGCTGTTAGCGTTTATGACTCCAGTGGAAAAAACAGGATCTTGACTTCTGAATAGTTCTGGTTTATTGGTCTGGCATCTATTGACATTCTTGCTGGGCCCCTCTATTCTTGTAGCGCTGCCCACAATTGTCAACCTTGGAGTGCTTCCCTGTTCCGTTGTTCCTTTGAGGTACGAGCCAAATGCAGTGCCTGTAACCCTTGGGTGGCGTGCCTTAGGCTGGCTTCTGGACTGAACCTGGGACAAGTCAGGAGGCCTTCCAGCATGTGGTGAAGGTGTGACTTTGCACAGATTTGGTTTGTGTATCTGCTTGGGATGAAACTTTGGTTATTTCAGTTTGACTGAATTAACACGTGACTGAACTTGTCTGTCCTCTGCTTTGAGTAGGAATGCCCATACATTTTGCTAAATTGAATTAAGGGAACACAGCCCAATTGATTCTTTTTCCCCATCGTAGGAGAAGAAATAGAGAATTACATCTAGCCCTGCTTTCTCATGCTGCAGGTTCTCGTGATACATCATTGTTGGAGAAGAATGCACTCGTGTGACCATTGGTAGGGAAAATGATTTGTGCAAATAACTCTCAAAAAAATTAAACATGGTAGCCAGTGGTGTAGAAATAACATGCTCCCCCCAAATCCATGGGTTTGCATGCAGGCAAGTGTTCTCTTCTCACAGCCTACAGGGCAAGTTGTGTCTTTTCTGGCTTTGGTGTTAGGAAAATTGCTTTTTCAATTGAAACATGAAAATTCTTCCTGTTGATATGGATAGCAAAACAGCTTACCTCAGGCTTTTCTTTTTTCCTTTGCCTAACAAGGTGGAATTCATGGAGATAGTGCTTGGAAAAATGTTTTTGTGATTGCTGGGGACCTTAGGTGCTTTACTTTTCAATAGCTCTTGTGACTGAAACATTTTTGACAACCCTACCAGCCTCTGTCACCCTTCATCCTTGGTGACAGACCTGCCAGCCTCCACAGGCACATGCGAGCTGCTCATCCCTGGTTCTGTGGGAATGGGATCTCTGTGCAGCCCAAGACATCCGAGTGTGCTCCTGGGTGTACTGGTGGTATTTTGTCTAATTTAGAGAAGGAAAACCTGAGAGACATGGATGTCTTGAGCTTTGGACTACTTCTGCAGAAACATAGGATTTGTTATTCTGGCAGTTGTTGGCTTGTGTGCCATCTGTAGTGGGGAAAGTTTGCTGATGCTTTTGGATAGTGCCTTGTAGGGGTTTTAAACAACTACATGTCTTTTATGTGCAAATATAAATTAGTTCAACAGATACAAAATTTCCTACCAGAAATAAGACTGATTTTTTTCAGTAGCTGTAAATTATTTCCAGCTTTTACTAGACTTTTGGTATTTAGCCTTTGTAACAGGTGTCTGTAAAAGACAGTATTTCTCACACCTGCAGCATTTCAGCAGTCCATTGTGGTCTATTCATGTTGAAATATTTTCCCGGAGCAAGCTTGGAGTGTTCATCACATCCCTGCCTTCATGACATTTTTAGGGGTTTTGTGGCAAAAAGATCCTCTCCTGGAGTGCCTGTGTTTTACAGGTATTTTGAATAGATGAACATCTTGACATTTCTGTTTAGACAAATATGTATTTTGTTTCTTGGTGTAAAATAATTTGTTGACAGGAGTTGAAATCCTGGGCTCTGATGCTGATTGTAAATCAGTTTCTGAATGTATTTTAATTAAAGTTGAAGATGGAAATGTCTGTGGCTTCCAGAACTACACAATAAATGACAGTGAACCATGACAGAGATGTTTGCTACAAGCTTGTCTTTTATGTCAGCGGACTTTTCTTGGAAATAAACTTGGCTTACAATTTCAGGTGCAGAAATAGTGTTGCTAATCATCATGATTCATCATGAGGCTTCTCTTTCTAAACTTCTGGAGTATGTCCACCTTGTACACGTCAGGTGTTGTCTGTTATTAACGTAAGCCTTTATGGTAAAACAGGGACTCATCAGTGACCAAATTGAGATTCTTTGTAATCAGGCTATGGGGAGCAAGTCACAGACTAAAAATCCTTGAAGCTCTGCAGTAAGTTACTTAAATCAGTGCCAGTACCTTAGAATTTGGGAATGCAAAAAAATTAAGTCTCCTACTGGGAAAGAATTTTTTGTTGTTTTTCAAAATCAGTAATTACAACCTCATAATGACTCCTGTGGTGCAGATGCAGAAGCAATAGATGGAGAAGAAGAAATCAGGCATACAGTAATCACAGCAGTGGCTAACTCAGCTGTACATTAGCACAAGAACTAATGCAGTGGCTCCTGGAAGGAAGCAATTTATTCATAGCAGCAAGGCTCTCAGCTCCTTCTATGTTTTTCCATTAAAATGCATAATGCTTCATTTTCAACACTGCTCTGTACTGAGGGAATTCCGTCACAAAGGAGGTGGATTCTGGATGTTCACTGTAGGAGGTGGGAGTGAGGGAATATCCAAAGGGCTTTGGGTATGGACAGCATAACTTCAGCAACTCTACTTTGGATCATGCCATTATAGGCCTGAGAGGGTCAGTTTTTCAGAGGTGAAGTCTACTCTTGCTCCAGCAACAGTAAGTTGGTTTTGTATCAGCCTACATCAGCTTTATAAGAGCAGAACAAGAATAAAATTAGGCTCATGTTCACCCTTTATTGTAGCTTATTTCAGAGAGTGATGCGTCAGTGAAGGTACTGCTTGCTCTTTTCATGAAGTGGAACTTTTTCAGCAACATTACTTTTGGAGAATGAGCCTCCTTTGGGTCACTTGCCTTGACACAAATAAACTTAAAAAAATCATTATATGCCCTGTATGAGCAACCTTGGTTTTCTGTGACAGTGGAAAAGGGCAGTCTGCTCTTGGTTCGGAATCTCATCTCTGAGATGTACTGGTGAATATTCAGGGCTGGAAAACAGCACTTTCAGATGAGGAGTTGGCCTCTGACCTGGCAGTCATTGATCTCATGTGCCTGAAAGTTAATGAGAGTGTGAGTGTGGCTTTAGCAAACAGCAGAGAGGCTTGTTTCAAGTTAGAGTAGGGTGTGTGAGGTGTATATGTGGTCCAGGGGATGTAGGAGATGAGTGTCTGGATGCTGGGGCAGACACTTTTCTCCTGGAGCATTTGTGTGACTAGCCAGAATGGTTTTGCAGGTGATACTGGGATGTGTAAAAATGTGTTCTGAAACCTGGCAAAACACCTTCCTTGATTTTTAAGGCTTGATCTGTTCATCCCATCCTTACACACACCAGATCCTGAAGTAGCCCACATGAGAACTGTCTGAAGGCTTCCTTACTATCCTGGTCCATGCAGAGCCTTATCCAGAGTGTTTGCTGTGAAGTATATGGCCCAGTGGGAGGGTTGGATGTGGTGTTACGAGTCTCTTAGGCTGGGACTGGACTCACTGAACTCTGAAGCTGTGACCTTGGTCGCCTCGGGGAGGCTGCTGCCTGCCCTTGGCTGTGCTACCTCCTCTCCTGGTGGGCCACATCATGGGCTTCTAGCAAAGGAGAAGTGTCCTTGGTTAGCACATTTTCACTCTCTTACCAAGTATCCCAGGAGAAGCTCTGTGACAGAATGGACCAAGGAGAAGGAGTTGCATTGGTTTTATTTTTGGAGTTAGCTAAGCATCTGCTAAAATCCTTAATGGTACTGTGGGATCTAAAGGTCAGGTTTCTTTGTACTTTAGCATTGTGTTATGTTTGAAGTTGTGTTCCTCACCTCTGAGCCATCATTGTGCTGAAAGAGCAGGAGGAGTGGTGGGTTTCCCTATGGATAAAGGCTCCCTGAGCTCCTGCTTGCAAAGATGGGGCACACATGTATTTTTATGTCTCTGAAGTACTTTCCTGTGGAGTTGAACACCCTGTGTATCACACCCCCTCCCTAATTCCAGATCCTGAGTCTGTATTCAGGGATTAAAACAGTCTATACAGAATTTTCCTGGAGTTTAGCTAAATAAGGTACAATTTACACCTTATTTGGTGCTATAGACTTGTACTTGCATAGGAATATAAAAATAAGTTGTACTGTTGCTTATTTGAGTTTTCCTGTGAAATTGGTGTGTGTAACTCATATTTTCTGTCTTGTTTTGAATCAGAAGCAGGTACCCAAGGATGTGGCCAACGTTTTTAATGCCCCCAGTGACAGTGAAGATTTTCCAGGATTCCAAGATGATGCCTCCAAACAGAGCTTCTTGTCAGAGAACAACTGTGCTAGTTTTAATTCCCTGGAGTCTGGAAAACAGGTAGGAACAGAATGCCATAGTCCAGTTATGCTCTTGGGATGCAATAATACTCTGAGCCTGTGTCAAAATTGTGAGAATTGTAACTCGCACCTTAACCTGTAATTTGCAGTCCCCCTATTAAACCTAAATGTAAACAAACTTACGATCCCCTTTAGGGTTTAGTGGTTGCTTTTGAAAACTCCTTCATAATATAAAAAAGAAAATGTGTTTCATTGGAAGGTGAGTTTAAGTGAAATAGGTCAGTGTAGCAAACAGGAAAAAGGGAATTACCACCATGGAAAGCTGTTGCTCGATACATAAGACAGCATTTGTGAGCATGTAGACTTCAAAATATTTCTTCCAGAAATATCTCCGTGCTATCTCTGCACTAAAATCGTGTTTTAATAGTGGTAACCCAGAGAAACCATCAGCTCCTGCTGCAGTAGTGTGATTTGCTGGTTCTTTGCTCTCTTGATTATGAAGTAGCTTGGATCAGCACAATGATTTGATGTTTTTTCTTCTCTGATTTGGTAGCTGGAGATACCAGCTGAACTCACAAGAAAAGAAGAACTGGTGTGCTGTCTTGGGTGACAAAAAATGAAGCTTTTAGTCTTTTAGAAACTTATATTACATGCTGGATAGCTATGGGCTAATGTGTTGTAAGATACCTTTGTCATTTGTACTCTTGCAAAGGCATTAATAAGATAGTTGAATTTTTTTTTATTTTCCTAATCCATCGGGTCAGCACCTGGTTAAGAGGTGCTGATGACTAGGAAAATGATTAGTGTTAGCCAAAGAAAGAGACAAAATAAGGCTTGTACGAGTATGTCCTGTTTCTGAGCCTTTAAAACAAGGACCCCAGGAGAATGCAGAAACCTTTTGGGGATAGAGCCACAGTCTGTGCTATGGAGAAAGATAGTGTCTAAAATGTAATGACATGTACTGGGCTCGAAATTGGTTTGTAATCTTGTTGCTAGACAGCAGTACTGGCAACTTCAGAAAACCAGGAGGTAGCTTGCTGTTGCTTTTGTTCTTGTGGGGAGTGCCAAGGGTCGGTGGGGAGAGGTGTAGTGGTGGTGGAGGGGAAGCCTTGTGTGGGAGCTTCTGCTTCTGCCTGCTTGGGGGCTGCAGACACCTGACCGTACTTGTCTCTCCCTTGATTTCCCAACTTGTGAAATAGAGTTTATGATAATGATCTCTTCTGCAAAGCATTTTGAAATCCTCTGATAAAAAATGCTGTGGAAGAGATAGGTACTGTTAGTTTAACACGCATTGCTGAGAATCCCAGTGAGACTCGTTCCAGATTTACAAGCTGGCACTGCAACCTTCCTTACCATTCCTGTGTTTCCCTTGGGATGAGAATTATTTTAAATCTTGATCAGTGTTGAATTTAATTTCCTTACCACTAAATGGTACAGTAAAAATACCCTGAGTTCCATCCAATGCAGCATAATCTGCAGTCCTTGCACATCAGGGCCCTGCATCAGGATGAGCATCAGCCAGTGTTCATGATGCCAAACACCACTATTGCTGCACAAGGCCATTGGTACTTGTGCAGGAAACAAAAAGGTTTTGGTGCAAAGGGCAAAATGATGGGAAGTTCAGAAAAATTCAGCAGTTCTTGAGAAAGGAGACAAGGTAGCTGCACTGCTGGGGCGGCAAATGGGCTGTTAATGCATCAGGTGTTCCCTTGGATGCAGAGGTGCGGATGAGTTGACAAGTAGTGACCTCTGTGTGCCTGCTTTTCCTCTGGGCTTTCTGCAGTCCTGCTCTCATAATCTCTGCGCTGCCGAGTTCCCACAATTTCTCCCACCACCAGATATCCCTGATATGTATTTTACCTGGTGTAGACTGTTCTTCATAGATGAACAACATAGTTCGAGGTGTGTTATTTTTAGTTACTTTAGCTAACAAATAGCGTATTTCCCCCATCAACCTTCATTATGGAATTTCATAAAAACACAGAATACATAAAAACTCCAGTTTCCTCCAAGAAATGCAATTTAACTTTAAAGTAACTTCCCCATTGTGTTTGTTCCTTTCTCAAGCAGCTCCACTGCAGCTATCAACAAAAGAATAAAGTAATTTTCCTCAGAGAAAACTCATTACAATTACCCATAATAATTTGTAGATGTTTAAGTGTAAAGAAACAGCATATGCAGTGGCTCCCCCCTCCCATTCCCCTCTAAGTTTCTCCACTCATCTATTGTATCTTTTTTTCACCAGATATTATCTTAAAATAAAGAAGTGTGCAATTAAAGTCAGGAAAGGGAGGGAATTGAAAGGAGGAATAAAGATATTTAGCAGATGCATTGTATTAAAGGTAATTTTTTTGTGTGTGTGTGGGAAGAAGAAGTAACAGAGGAAAATTGGGGAAACAAACTTGTATGTTGGTGACTTCCAAGTGGTAGGTGTGATGTGAACATGGATTATATTCCTACCAGGAACTAGTCTTTCAAGAGATTAACAAGAACAAGTTGACTAAATGGTTTTCTACTAGTTCTTGTTGGAAGTGTGGAAATATATTTTTATTTAGTAAAAGTCTTGTCTTTAATTGGGAGGTAATGTACATATCATAAAGAGTGTTTTAATGAGGTCTTTTTACTTCCTGATCTATGTGGGCTTGATATTTTTGGGTTTGAAAGTTAGCAGCTGCTAGCAGGGTAAAATCTTTCAGACCCAGAAATATCAGGCCCACAGATCTATAAGCTGAAATTAAGGACCTTTCTACCCTAGAACACATGTGAACCATACACTGCACCAAAAAACCAGAGTTGAGAAGTTGAAAGGTGGAGGGATATTAGGCTGTTCAAAGCTCTGATCATTTGTGTTGGTATTGGTCATTTCAGTGATGGTTTAACAGCATGAGGAGCGAACCCCATCTGTCATTTGTATTTTCTTCTATTCAAGGCCTGTTTTTTTCATCCAGAAGAAAATAGATAAAACAACATGATAATTTACATACAAGAAAACTGATAGTTTATTTTTATTGGGTAGTAATGAAGAAGGGACGAGGTGAAGAAGAAAATTTCCCCCATAAGGAGTAGCTCAGTTAAAGCCCTATCCTCAAAATAAAGAAAAAAAAATCTTTCAAAGTTAAAATAACTCAATATTGAAACTCTGAATGTTGTCTTCTTCTTGTTTCTTTCTTTTGACAGGCTTTGCCTGCAAAGTGCTTTCACAGTATGCTATTTAGTTGGCACTGTCTTGACCCTCCAAACCTGTTTATTGTGGCTGTGTGAATACTGTATATCTGAGTGTCTCTCACTGAGTGGTATTTTTACAGGGGCTCCAGTTTCAGTCCAGATACCTCACTGAAGAGCTGCGGAGGATTTTCACTGAGGACACTGACTCTGAAACAGAAGTGTTTGAGGGCTTCGCTCCAAACGAGGTGCATGTGAACAAGAAAGAAGTTCTGGTAAAGGCAGTCACACCTACATGTGAATGTATATGTTGACTTCTTTTTTTTCTGTCTCTTCTGTGTAAACCCCATGTTCTTGTAGGAATTTTTCTGCTACACCGTGAGGCTCTTTTCTCATGCTGAATTAAAATGTGTTGTCTTAAAAGAGAAAGAATGCTTTATTTAATGTAGCATCACGTATTAGAAATCAGAACTACTTCCACTGCTTGCAGATTGTACTGGGCAAGATTGTTCCTCTGGAGACAGCTATGTTTGTATCCCAGACAATACTGATATTGTAGATGTTTTGTTGATCTCTGCACAGGCAGAAGTTGCATACTGTGGACTTGTAAAAAGACGTTAATTTAGGTGAATTTATGGTGGTGCCTTAGGGTGGAAAGACTGCTGTCTAGAACTAGTGATTTAAAAATGTGTCAGAGTCAATAATCTAACATGGGATTTTTCCTGCCTCTAGATGGTGGAGTCAGAGTTGAGTGATGAGGAATGCGATAATTTGTTGGGTAATGAGAAAGAAGAGGAGGAAAAGGTGAAGGTTTCCCCCAAGAGAAGAAGCTTTGGCCTTCGTGTTGCTTTACAGTTTCCCACCAGGAAGTCATCTGAGAAAAAAGTACCTGAACAGCCTTTGTCTGATTTACCTCTAAAGGACAGTGAATCTCTCACACCTCTTTCAAAAGAAATAAGCCTCAAGCGGTCAGACAAAGTAGAGGGCTCTGCTTCAGAGTCTGAAGAAGACATAAAAGAAACACAAGAGGAAAGTTCCAGTGCGCTGCTTAAGAGAGCCATAAATATTAAAGAAAATAAAGCCATGGTAAGACTTAAGAGCAGTGTTTTGTTCTCTGACATTTACATCCAATTATGTAGCTGTAGTGTACTTGAGTTTTAGGGTCCCTGCTGGTGCTGTGCTGAAACTTTGGGAAAATCTTACAGTGAATTTTTCTACCTGGGAAAACCCCAGAGGACCCTCAGCACTGAGACATTTACCCCTGAAATAACCTCAAGCAGGGACTAGCCTGGTCAAGTTTAAAACTAGAGCAGAACTAAGAATTTTTGATGTAGATGTGAACAAAGTTACAAATGGCCAAGTTTTGCAGCCTTCAGAACATGTCAGAAAACCAGCTGGTCCTTTCGGGTGGTTTATGGTGTTGTTTGTGCTATAGTGTTCCTACTTTTTGTTTGTGTGTGACAGATCTGCTGCAGTTACTGACTGGAAAGCCAGCTAAAAACTGCTGAGGATGATAAATGTAATTTTTCAGGTGTGTGGGATGTGATTTTTACAGTAATGCTTTACTATATAACTGCTGAACGTGTTTGTATGCGTGTGTAGGTGCAGAAAAGAGCAACTGATCATTTCCTAATGTTTTTTCCTCTATTATCCAGCCTGCCACCAGCTCTCTTTAATTATCATGCTGCTATGTAATCTGAACTGATGTTCAGTCTTTAATAGCTCCTTCAGTTTTACTGTATTCAGGGAAAGTTGCAGCTTCCATGCAGTCTTGAGGCTCAAGCAATACCTCTTGGTGTGGGCCTGCAGCTCCTGTGTAAAAACTTGCTTCAGCTTTGTACCTGTGCCTCTAATCTCTCACGTGTCCCCACTGCTGTTGTGTTGGTCTTGCTGCTCCTTGGTCTTTCTCACCTTCCACTCTTCCTTGCAGTTCAACCACTGTGAAATTCACTGGCATCCTAGGAGCAGTACTGTAATGGCATTAAATAGCTCTTAATAAATGCCACACTGAAGTATTTACTGAGAAATACTGTATTCAGCTTTTAATCTCTTGATGGCTGAGAGCTAACAACTTGGCTCATACCCACTACCACTGGCTTTTCAGAAGTTAGCCTCATTCTGGAATTCCAGAACAGGTCAGTGGTTTTTTTGTACCTATCAGTCACTGCTTCTGTGGAAATGTACCTCCAAGACATCTTGTACATGGGGCCAGAAATCATCATCCTGCTGAAGTACTTCTGATGTGTACATGATCAGAACATGCATGCGTTGGGGGACCTGCAGGGGGGCTTAGTTGCTCTCTGACTTTGTAATGAGTGTGTACCCAGTGTCTGCACTGCATAAGGGGACGCTGAGCTGCCTGGCAAAGAGCACAGATGTATGTGCAGTCAGTAAAAGCTCACTGGGAACATCTTACTGTCTTCTGGCACCCTGTCTTTCTTTTCTCCCTCTTATCATATGAACTTAATTTCTCAGTATCAATCATTACCATGTTGTAATGCACTCCTTTGGTGCTGTTTTGACAAGATACTATGTAAATCTGGCTGGTTCTAATTCCCAGTAAGAATTAGTGGGAGCTATGAAGTTAGTATTTTTGGCAGAGTTTTTGCCTATGGCAGAGTAAATGACCCCCTTTTATGAGCCCCACTTTATTTAAGTGCTTCCATAAAGGTTCCTTGCACATGTTTAGCTGTAAATTGAAGTGCATGTGAAGAATGGATGGTAGGTGGTGTTGATTTTTTTGCAAGTTGCAGTGAGTTTTCAATGTGACATCACTTGATTCCAGCTTGCCCAGCTGCTGGCAGAACTGAATTCCATACCGGACCTGTTCCCAGTGAAAACGCCCGCCTCGACTCCTTCAGTAAGTTCCCAGTACTGGCTGGTGGTGACAGTAATTTTTCTTAGACTTAGGAATAACATGTTCCATCAGAAACTTTCAGCAAGTTTGTTCTGGTTTTCTTTGGGTTTGGTCACTTCATTTGTATAGCTTTGCTATTGGTCAGGAAGTGCCAGAGATTATGTGAGGCAATGGAATTTTGTAAAATAATTTAAGAAGAAATGCAAAGACCAAGATGGGATGCTACTGGATCATTTTTGCTCCAGAAATACAGTTGAGATCTTAGACAAATGTCTGTGTATGTGGGAATAAGGAAGAGTAATTGCTTTCCTTTGGGTTTAGATCCTGTTAATTTCCCTCTTGTAGGCTTTTCTTCTGAAATCCACACTTCCTAGTAGACCTATGCTCATGAAGTTGAACCATTCAACACAAACAGAAATGATACAGTAGTTAGTTCAGTTGACTTTTCTCAGCTTTAAGCACAGGAGTGTCAACCCTTCTTTCTCTGTAGAGTAGCATTTTTCCATGTATATCATGAACTGAAAAGATCTGAGGAAACCTTGAAGGGCCATGTCTTTGGTAGATGTCCATGCAGGACTTCTGTTGCATGAATTCTATCACACAGTAATTGGCAGGTGTGACAGTGTGAAGAGGGTATCTTGTGCCTCCCAAGAATCTCTAAAATTAAGAATCTTGAACTGAATGAAGCAGCTTCTTAATGCCCTTTCTGTTTAAAAAGTTTAACTAGAATTCAGCTTGTTCCTCAAATTGTGTATTCCTCAGCTTGTTCCTCAAATGTGTATTCAGATTGTGGGAAAATCTGAATATTTAGCTACCAAAGAACAGTGAGAACTAGCTTCCACCACAATATACCACGTGTTAAATTTTGGTATAGTTCTGTGATGTTAATTGGAATGGCCTTTGACGTCAAGATGTGATGTTTTAAAAGTAGCAAAAAGGTATAGTGTGTAGGGGATATATTTGGTGATGTTTGGCTTAACAAGTAAGGAGTAGGAGAACAGTAGATCAATTCATGATAGTACAAGTGTGGTACAGACATTTTTAGGTTTTTTCTAGTGTTTAACACTACAAACATAACTGAAAAGACAGTTACTGGAATTTTCTTCTCTTTGTAGAAACAGAAGAAAACCCCAAGGAGGACATTTTCTGAAGGCCAGATAGCGCGTCGGATGAACCCAACCAGAAATGCTCGTCCACCAGAAAAATTTGCCTTGGAAAAATTTACGATGTCGGCGGTCAAATTTGCAGAACACATCCGTAGCTACAGACAACAAAACCTCCTGAAGAGACTCAGTGTGGTATTTGCCAGATTTTGATACCTCAATAGTCAGGAACTAGGAAACGTTTAAATTGTTGGCCAGCACTTAGACCAGATGTCAACATCCTAAACAAATCCCACTTTGGTTGGGATTAGCTACAGAAGAAATAATCTCCAGGCCTTTCTGTCTCATCTTTAACCTGTTAAAGGGCTCTAGCTGTGACCAGTGTTACTCAGGCATAAGAAGGCAGTTAACTTATGGCAGTTAACTTACTAATTCTTCATCTGAAAATTAATAGAGCCTGTATCGTACAAGGCCTTGGAGTGGAAAGGCAGTGGGGTGTTGGAGGTGGCAAAGCAGATCTTCTGTGTTACCAGACTCAGGAAAAAATAGGCAAAAATCCTTTTCTGGAAATAGCAGAGGGAAGATGTGAGTTGTATGGCTGAACTGAGAATGAATTAAGGGAATCTGCACCAGCAAACTGCTAATGTACAGGCTCGTAATTGAAAAGTTACAGGTTTTACTCTTTCCTATTTTTAAAAATTTGGGGTTTTCCTCCTCTAGCTTATGTTGGTCATTTGTTTTGCTTATATTTTCCATAGAGCCCTTATGAAGAAGACCCTTTAAGTTTGAATCCTTACAGGCTGGATCCCAGTTCTGCTTGTAGGGACAAGTGCTGGGCATAGTTAAAGCATTATATAGGGAACTTGGCTATTAGAAGAGGAGTAGCACCAAATGGGAGCCTGGGCTGGTAAATTACTGTTTTGGACAGAACAGAACTGATCTAGAGTGAAGGACAAATGAGGTCTTCAGAGACAGGTATGGGGAAGGCTAAGAATCAGGTGAGATTTATTCATGAATAGGGGTCAGACAGAATGATATTTAGAAGGAAAAAAAACATCACTTAATCATGAGTGGAGTACTCTCTTCCAAATAACAGGTTCATAAGAAAGGGCTGGATATGGCAGGACTAACTTAAATCTTCAGTAGAGTTTTTTTTTGCAGGATGTTAGAGATTGTCGTTGGAGAAAGCAACTAGAGAATATACAAGGAGATTGAAGGAGGAAAGCGTGGGAAGGCAGATGATCACAGTTCCTGATTTTGAGAGGGGAGAAATGGAGTATAAAGAGTTACAGATAGGGAATGCAAAGAAAAGTTAGCAGTAAAACATTTCAGGGATTTGTGCAAATGGAAGTAGCAATGGTAGAAGAAATTAAATCAAACTAATAATATAAAGTGTAGTAGAGAAAAGATTATGGAGGAGAGGGAGAGAAAGAGGCAGGGATGATTTGGAAATTATTCCCTGTTCTTCCGGTGGTGCATGAGCCTGTAGTTTGCCAGCTGTGGACGGCATACTCATTGTAAGTGAAGGAATTAGTCACCAAGTGTGGTGACAGAGGCTTCATGACATCAGATAAAAGGTATTGAGATGAGTTTGTTTAGCAGGGGGATTGTGGAGTACGCAAAAGACGGAGATCATCTAAGTATTCGTCTCATCGTCCAGTAGAAGACATAACTGAGGAGGACTTGGACAACATTGCAATCACTGTTAGAGACAAAATCTATGACAAAGTTCTAGTAAGTGGTTGCCATATTGTTCAGTGTGTCTGTGTGCTTGAAATGAACAATCTCTTGCTATTTCACTGGTGTTTGCTAAAAGGTGTCCTTTCCTGAGGCTCTGAGGAGTTTAGCTCGTCCTTATTCTGTCACACAAGTACAGATTTGAAAGCTTTGCAAGACTTTTCTGGGCTTGGCTGTGGTGGTTGATACTCCCCACTGGCTTTTTGCCCCTGAGAAGAGTTTTTGTGCCACAGAGATAATAAGTTAAATTTGCTATAGCTATTACTTGCCACTGATAAGAGTTGGCATCCTTTTTGTCTCTCTCACTAATAAAAATGTGTTGTCCCATCAAATAATAGTGATCCCTCCTGTTCTTTGTACCCCTGGAAATTACATTTCTGGACAGGTTGTGCAGTGTCCAGTGTTCTTAATGGAACTCCTCCTTCCTTGCTTTCACTAGATTTGGCTATTATTGATTATCATAAAGATCATCTTACCATGTATGTCATGGTATTGGCAGGGATGAGTCACAAGATCACTAATTGAATTAATTGGTGATTAAAATTAAATTGTTTTAGGTTTTTCCTAAAGAGAAGAAGGAACCAGAACTGTGATTATGAGGTTCATGTAACTTGAGACCTCCAATGCAACTGAAACTTGGCACTGTCTCTCTAAAATTCCTAGCATTGTTATATGATTTATCATAGTAACAGAACTTGCTCTTCGTTGTTTAATTTGACTTTGGTTCGAAGTTTGTGCTTATGATGATGATGATGATGATGATGATGATGAAAGCTCACCAATGGGCATTTAAGATGTCCTTCATACAAATGTTTTTCTCTTCCATTCCACCTTCAGGGTAGTACTTGCCATCAGTGTCGACAGAAGACAACCGATACAAAGACAATCTGCCGCAACCAGGGCTGTGGGGGAGTCAGGGGGCAGTTCTGTGGACCATGTCTTCGAAATCGATACGGTGAAGATGTGAAGTCAGCTCTGCTTGATCCAGTAAGTATCATTCTTCAGCCTGGAATGAAAGTGTAATGAATAGAGCTTTGTTAGTAATCTGTGATGTTAAGAATATGCTCATGAGAACACGGTGTTCAAGCTTTTTTGCCAAGAGATCTGTAAGTACTAATGGCTCTGATGTGCTGGCCCAATGTGGCAGTGACTGCTCTATTAGCACATGTGCTTTTATGTGCGGTTGCTGAGCAGCTTGGAGATGCCTGACTTCAGGTACCAGCTGGTTAATTCAGTCCCAGGAATTGTCCTGTACCAGCAGGCAGAGAGAGGCAAAGGAGCTTGTCACAGTGGGTACCCGTCTCTTTCTAGGGAGTTGACTACAGTCAGCCTAATATGGAATGAATGTTAGGCATTACAGATGACTTCAGTCTATTTGAAAATCAGAACTGAGCACATCAGAGAACCTGAGGCTTCAGAGTAAGAAGTATTCAAACACTTAATAATTTCTCTGATCCTGCAGAATTTGGAAAATGTTGATAAGGTTGACTGGCTGGCTGGCTGATAGAGGCTTGTAAAACCTTGCCCTGAACAATCACCTGGTGAGGAAGCCATACTCATGTTTCTCTGAGCAACAGGAAGGCCAAAATAACATTTTTCATAACTTGCTTTTACCCCCCTCCCTTTTTCACGGCCCTGCAGGCCTGGATCTGTCCTCCTTGTCGCGGGGTGTGCAACTGCAGCTACTGCCGGCGGCGGGATGGGCGCTGTGCCACCGGCATGCTCATCCACCTGGCCAAGTTCTACGGCTACAACAACGTCAAGGAGTACCTGGAAAGGTGAGAGTTCTGCCCTCTGGTCATTCCTTTTTAGACTCTTACAGCCCTGTAAATAACATTTGACTTCTTGTGCCCTGGGGCAAATCCTGCACCTACGCAAAAGAAGTTTCTTGAATTTCAGATTTTTTCCTTGGCTGAAATCACCTTATTTAAAGTGAGATATATTGTCTGTGTAAACAACTAACTTGATTAAAAAATTGAAAGACTTTTGCCTATTTTGAAATCCCTGCTGGTTGGCTGAAGTGTATAGAGGTGCTGTTTTGGAAGTTACCATCTTCAGCAATGGAAATTTATGGGGAAGCTGAGTTTCCTAAAAAGCACTAACTCTGTTTTCTCATATCTTCTAGTTTACAAAAACAACTGGCGGATGACAATTGAGAACACTGAACTCAAACCGTGCCTGCAACTGGTTAATATGTTAACAATTTGACTTCAGAAGTTTATTACTATGTTTTATATAAAATAGAATTGTAGTGTATAGCATATTCATTTCTGTATTGGGAATTTTTTGATTGATATGGTCTTATGCAAAAGATCTCTCAGGAAACTGTTTTGGTAGAGAAATCTACATGCACAGACCTGTATGTTAATGGCACTCGTGAACCTTGGGTGGTTAATTTTTAATAGAGCTACACAACGACATGAGTGGAGAGCTTGGTCAAAATGAGCAATATTTTTATTTATATAATTGTGCAGGTTTGCACAAAGGGTGTTTAACAACTACCTTCAAAGCATCCCGTCTTCAAAGAAACAAAACACCCTTGTCTACCAGCTCAACCATAAAGATCCATTCTTCCAGCTCCGCTTTCTGAACCTGTTCCACCACCTGTAGTTTATAGAATTTGTCCTTGCAAAGAAGGAAAAGGTACTTTCATCTGAATGCCATTCTATTCCAGCCAAAGCTGATGCAATTGACCAGTCAGAAGACGGTTTTTAAAATTTTATTCCAAAGTGCAATTATTCACCAAAACATGAAAGTAGAAGAGTGTTTAAAAAAATTTTTAAATATCTCAGTTAAAAAAAACCAAACAAAACTCACCAGCAGTTTTTGTGTAGTGCACCTGCTGCCTGAAGCATCTACCCAGCTGTTGTAACTGGCCTATATCAGAGTTCAGAATTAATTTTTTTTACTTACAGTTCATACTTAGTTTTTTTTCCATTTGTACAACCAGGCTTTCAAACTACTTTGTTTAAATGCAACATATTTGTATTGCATGTTAACGTATGTTAAAATTTCAGATACACGGTTTATTTTATGTAGAAAGAATAAAGACTGATCTAAAGAGGACTATTTTGTGATTCAAACTGCTGATGCTGATGTTTCCCACTTACTTTCCCATAGCAGGTGTAGTGGTGCTTGGAGATCAATAATCATTATGTGGAGAAACATGTGAACACAACATTGACGGATGAGGAAATAACAACATAGACCACATAAGTGTTACAGTAAGGATTGTGTTTTTAAGACGAATCTCTTGCTCCAGCTGACTGTGAAAAATACTTATCTCCTTTTACTATCAGGCAGATTGAGAAAGCAGCACATTTTATTGAAAGCTTGGTACGAAACTGCCAGGAGTAAAGTGACTCCTGTCAGAACCCATTTACCTGACTTCTGGATTTTCAGCTTGAAAATCAAAACATAAGTTGTCCTCCTACCTTTGCTTTTATAGGCTAGACATTTGTAAACATTCTTAGTTTCCCTTTGATCCACTGGAATAGCTTTTTAAAAAAAGTCTGGCATTGCTGAAGTCAGTTCCTGAACCATGCTTCTGCTATGGGCCCCACGGGCTGTAGTGTGTTGTACCTGCAGTGATAGGAGCACCTGCTTTACATGATGTTCTGTGGTTCAAGACCAGAATCATTTGTGTTTGAAGTTGCTAAATAGTTAAGGCTACGTTTGAACATACAGATGTGGTGTAGATTTCAGATTTGGTTGATATAGATTTAGATTTTGTTCACCTGCCGTGCATGATCTCTCTCTACGAATGCAGAGATGAGTACATAGCATCTGTCTGGACTGTACTTCTGGATTCATCAACATGCCCTTTTACTAAAAGCAGAGACTGTAGTGATAGGAAATTTTATATATGCAAACAGCAACACAAGCCCAAACTGCACTCACACCATGATACTTTCCTCATCTTCAGAGGAGGAATGAACCATATTGCTCTTGGACTGACAGATGTCTAAAAAAAAAACCTCTGAAAAGTTGATGCCCCCATTTCAAAAAGTAATTCTCAAATGACATCCTTGCCATTGCTCCATTCCCCCACCCTAACTTTCCCCTTGGGGTTTACCTGCTGTGGTAGCAACTCCTTTCCAAAAGAGTGGCTTTCCTTTTATTATAGTTGGCTCTGGTGAAGAGCATGAGTAAGGATGGTGTTTCTCTTACTGCCACTGGGAGTCACTCACCTTTCTGTAATGAGCTGTAACTTTGTTGACAGCTTTTCCAAGTTAAAACTAAAATCTCGTGTTGACAGCAGGCCTGAATTGTCCTTCCTGAACTAGATTTTTATCTTCATGCTGAGGAAGATACAGATTCAAAAGAACAAAATGCAATGTTTATCGTGTGAAGGTTGTTAAAAGAGGGGTTGCAGCTCAAAAGGTGAACAGGGTTTCCATTCAGGAACAGCCTACAACCATATTACAGCTACTGCAATAACTGACTGCTTGAAAATCCAGATGAAAAAATCTCTTTTAATTCTCACATTTTGCCCACCTAATTATACCTCATGCTTATCACACAGTCACTGAGTATTCTGGGTTGGAGGGGACCCACAATAGAGGTGTTCTCAAGTACTTCCTTTGTTCTTGGTATGTCTCCCCAAAAGCTTTATAAGCATTATGACCCAGCAAGTAAAACATCCATAATTCTCTATATGTGTTTATTTAGAATTGGCAACTTTCAGTCAAGGTGGAAGAAAACAGGATAAAGACAATTTTTGTGGGGTTTTTGTTTGTTTGTGGGTTTGGGGGATTTGTTAGGTTGGTTGGTGGGGGTTAGGGTGTGAGGTTTTTTTTTTCAAATTGCAGTTGTGTAGATTACTTGATCCAGGTTGCCAGCATGTGGTAACTACTAACCCTATTCTGCACCTCTGAGAGCTGCAAAAAATTTCTAGAAGTTCATTTTTGTGAAATTTATAGTTTCTGGAATAGTCTTGAAACTTCTGAACCTCCGTTGGATTAGAGCTGCTGCTTTACTACAATGCAGACCTTGTTCAGACGTACTTCACAGTTATTTAAATGCAGGAAGTATAATTAATGATTAGAACACCAAGCTGATATGAAATTTAAAGTCACAGTGACAAATGCCAGCAATCTAGCACCATGCCTAAGCTTCTTGGTGCTGTTCATAGGGTCACAATGCTTTAGTGCAACTCTTGATGCAACTCAACTGCCTAATAGAGTCCCTGAGCTAGGAGATCAAGCAATTTAATTAATTTCTTACCTTGCATGGAAGGCACACAGATACAGGCTCCTTCCCTTGCTGGGTGGTCATACTCCTCTTTGGTCTTTTTGGTAACATCTGCAGTCAAGCACACTATCCAAAAGCCAGTTGTTCCTGCTCTGCATTACAGCTTTAAAAAAAAGTGCTTTCAATAATTCAATATCCAGACAGTAATTTTAATGTCAGAACGGTCGACTTCTTGGGCCATCATGCTCAAACCTGGGACTGTGTGGGGTCTGCCCTTCTCCAGAGAATGATGGCAGCCCAGCCAGTGTCCTGTGAGGAGCTCCTGGCCACCTTTCTGCTAGCCAAGTGAGGCATTTAGCTCAATGCCATTGGTGACCATGCAGAATTTGAGCTACACTATTACCAAGCACTCCTGTGGTGTTCAGAATAAATGCAAACATACATTCACAGATTCACAGAATATTCTGAGTGGGAAGGAACCAACAAGAACCATTGAGTCCAACTCCCAAATGAATGATCCTTTTGGAGATTGAACCCACAAACCTTGGTGTTACTAGCACCATGCTCTAACCAACTCAGCTCATATGCTGTGATTATGACAAGAAATGAGATGTACTGTTCCATCCCCTACTGTGACAACAACTACACAAAGATAATTGGGAGACTTGATTCATTTTTCTCCTTAGCCCCATAATTCTTTTATAGAAGAAAACAGAATGATACCATGATATATGCACTGAATTAGTTAAATAACAATGGTAGAAAAACTTGCACTCTTAAACCTTTTTTAAACTATAACATTCAAGCTTTTATTTCTTTAGCTGCTTTGTCTTCACACTTCTGACTAGCCTGAAGATAAGTTTGGATTCTTTCCCCTGCTTGCAGGAAAGGATTATTCTGATGTTAAGGTGATTTTTATCTCGTTATTTAAGCTGTGATTAACTCTTCAAACATCATCACAAACATAGCTAACACCAACAGTTAAAGAAAAATGTCTGGCATTGAAACCATATGCTTGGTGCCCTACTCCCATCACTGCTGACCTGTCAGCACTGAGGATGGAACAAGCCAGAAAGCCTCACCACGGCTGGCAGCACAAGGTCCTGTGTCCAGATGCCAAGTTCTCGTCAGTAACCCTAAAGGAGAAGCATCAATAGCTCCTGCCTGAACTGTATGTGAACAGGTTTTTTAGACAAAATAAACTACAGATTTCAAGTGTAAAGAGTCCCTTTGTCTACAGAGAAAGTACATTGCTGAAGTCACCAGAAAGTATAAGCTTGTGTAAGTATAAGGTGATTGTTTCGGTGGAATTTGTTGTTTCCCTCATGTAAGTATGTCTGGAATCAGTTGTAGAAGGTGATCCTCATGGGATGGGTTGCTGGCAGCAGAGAACGTGAGTGTGCTCAGTCTTGTTAAATCTGCTGTCTTGGGGAGAAACCTGAACATTAAGACGAGAAACAGCCAGGATTTGCTACCAGCTGATGGCTTCTTAAATCCAAATTGTCTGATACCATCTTCATTGGTGTTTAAACTTCATATTTAGACTTCCAATAAGCCAGAGCAAAGTGCAAATCAGGAACATAAGGGATTCTGGCAGAGGCTCTGAATAACGGCATAATGCAGGATACATTGCCATGAGGTATCAGAAGAATTTCCAAAAACAATGCCTGTTTCATCCATGTCAACCACTGCTGGTGGCAGGCTGAGGAAAAGGAATCCCACAAGATGCTGAACACGCCTAGTACTTGGGACAAAGGGAGGTGACGGAGCCCTCGCTTTAGCAAAGTGCTTGGCGTTCCTACAAAACCCACTTCAAAGGAAAACTGACTTTCATTAGGACAAAATTTGGAATGTGAATGGGACAAGGCTGCTGGGCTTTAATCACCATAATAGCTCTGCATAGTAGCTAAACCCTGTCACTTTGGGGTACTTACCAGTGGACAAAGCTGTGTGTCATGGATGGGCTGGTTTAGTCCATGTGTCTGGCACAACATCATAGAAGAGTGCGTATGGCAGCACTTCCATGTGAGCAGAAAACATCAGCTCCCCCTTTGAAGAAAAAAGCATACATAAAGAATAACTGTTCTTTCATTTCCAACAAAAGCTACAAAAGGCCCTGAAATAAGTAATTTGCCTTCAGACCGAGGTCCAGCTGTTTAAAAGACTTACGGATCTCTGAAAGGAAAAGATTTGTCACGTTACTCTTTGAGGCAAAGAAGAGCATAGGGTCTCCAGACAATAGTCTTCCTGCAAGTGGAAGCATTTCCAGAATATCATCCAGAACATTCTTAACCTGTCCAGAACAATACCACAGAGTCAATAGAAATCCCAGCAATCGACTCTGACTCATCTACTTTCAAGTCTGATTTCTTCAGGAGAGCACGAATATCTCATTTTCTTAGATAAAAACCAGAGATGATCCCTCCATCACCTTTGCTGTCTTCTTGGCTACAGTACTGAGAGGAATGACTGCAAACCAATTAACACTTAGCAGCTTCTATTTAGCTTTACATTTTCAGGTGACATTGACCCTTGAAGCCTACTAACACATTGTCCCTGGACCTGGGATGACTGCTGTTACTAGGATACACCTTGGAATTGTCTTGATTTTCAGTCAAGTGTGATCAGTAGTTTGTGTTTCTCTAGTACCTGATAGCTGCCATCACCCCCTCCACCACCCAGAGTCTTTGCCGTCTCAGGCATTGGGCAAAACATAGCACAGGCACAGGCACACACATGCCTCATCCCCAGAAAGAGCCTCTCTCCCTGCAGGCCTGGTCTGGAACTGAGACAGAACATAACTGAAGAACAATTCATAACAGTGCTAATGAGCAGGAATTGAAATCACAGCATTAATGCAGCTCAGCCTCTGTTTCAGCCCTAGCTTTGGCAGACTTAATGATGAATGCCATGTTATAGTCCAGACTCCCTAAAGTGGAAGGGAACTGAGCGTGAAAAGCACAAGCTCCCCCCAGGAGATGAAGCAATGTTTGGCTACTTGCATGCAGAGATGTCACATTTCGTCCTGCAAAACCTCCATGATCTGATAGTGATAAGATGGAGAAAAAATACAGAGCTCAGAGGAAAAGGAGGGAGTACAGAAAGGGATGGAGAAATGCAGAACCAGAGTGGCAGTCACAGGGGATTTTAATTAACTCTGGTAAGGATAAGGAGCTGAAGGCTCAGTCTCATATGCCAGGCTTTGGGGCATCTGGATGTAGTTTCTCAGATCTACACTAAGAAAGGAAGATGCAGAAGATCTGAAAACAGAATTAGCTGAGATTTGTGATTACATTTTCCTTCCCTGCTCCTTTATTCATTTAATCTCTTAAGCACAGCACCAGTGATGTTCCATGCTTAAAACCCATCCTTTTATTTTTTTCTGGAATGAGTTTGGCTATACTAATGTATCTGTGTGTCTGACTTGAACAGAACTACAATGTCCCAGTCCAAATTCCATATTAAGTGACAAAGCTTATCCTGGTATTAGGGTTGGTCCCTTTAACCCAGCATCTGATAGTTTAATCAGTATTAATGTTATTCTTCTGCTAGACTCCAGGTTCTGTGGTGAGGTGCTGAGGGTAAGAGATGGTCAGACACCCTCCTTGGCCAGGATTCACCTCTTCAGACTACCCAAAAACTACAACTCCCTGAAAACCTTCCCTTCCTCTATTGCTTGCAAGGGAAGTCTTGGAGCAGCCACAAGGCTCCTGCTCAGATCAAGTGCCCAGGAAGGGAAGCAGTGGGAGAGGCTGCGCTTGGGCTGCTCTCCCTGGCATGGAAAGCCTGCACACCACTGCTAGGCTGTGCTGTGGATGCAGCAGAAAGTCAGGACTGCAGGAGGGACTTCCTATGCTTGGCACAAGTGGGAAGGCATAGGAAAGCTACTCTAAGGAGTTTTATCATGCAGGAGATGGGAACAAAAGACAGAGGTCAAGACTAGAACCACCAATTCAACCAACCATGCCTTTTTTTCTAGTGAGTTATTGTTGCTGTAATCGCTTATAAAAGTATAAAAAAAGAAAGAAAAACAAACAAACAAACCCCAACCCCCCACCTCAAAGCGAGATAGATCCATACCTTGTTTCCCACTCCACAATAAATTCAATGTGAAAAAGAAATTGGTCTTCCTAGTGCATTACCCCTTGGCCAGGCTGGTGCATTATCACAACCATTAACACTCATCTGATCTTTTCTATTTTGATGCCTTTTTTTCATCCCAGAAATTAAATCTATTGCTGAAAAAACACAGTAAGATGTGTATTACACCTGTCATTTACAGCACTGACAACACACTGGATGAAGAACTTCACCTCTTTCACAGCAGACTGATCCCTCTCCCATGTATACATGGGTTGCTTTTCCAAAGGAGTTTTAAAGAGATTATTTGGTGTTGTCAAGAATCCCGTCTCAGCACTGGGGTGCAGTCCACATATTATAGGGCTTTCAGATGGAAGCATTTCATCTATGTATTTATGGTATCTATCATAATCCAGATTTGGTGGGGCCAAGAAACATGGTGCCAACTTCCCCTTCAAGCTGTAGGAAAAGAAGCAATAATGTTATTGGTAATGCTGACACCAGGAAACATTCTTCTGTATCTACAAAGTTTCAAAAATTTATTTGAAGTCCGTGGACATGACACCTGCATGTTCTGATACAATGAAAAAGGGTTACCAAAGTATTCCCAGCATAGTTACTATTTGCATAACTTCTGAACACTTCCATTTTTTGCAGGGTTGCTTGTTACTTCATGAGGATGCTTTGCATTTATTTTAAGAACTGTCACTACTGAGGCTAGTGTATTCTAAGTACTGAGAATCTGCATCACCTCGGCAGCCAAGCAAGGATTCTTATGCCATTTTGCTACTCCACTGCATCTCTCCAACTGTAGGAGGCCTGCATAGTTTTGTACACTGCTTTGGCCTCACTGAGATAGACAGTGGTAATAATTTGAACAAGAGAGAAAATTAAGGGCTCAATGAGGTCAATATTGAGCCAAATACTATTAACTGCCCTGTTCCTATGGAGAAGGAAGACCCTAACTCTGTAACGATATTTAAGATAAGACTTGGGACTTTGGAGCAGATCAATATTTGTGTAGACAGGACTTTGGTGAGAGGTACTCTCAGTGGGTTGACCTCCTAACAAAAATAAAAAGTAATAAATAAAATAAGAATAAAAGCTGTAGCCGTCACATTTATTTTCTAGACTTCCCCATCTCCTGTGCTGTAAGAACTTCACTGACTTCAAAGAATTTCTCTGAACTTATTGTCATGGAGCTGTCTGCAATTTAAACGAGGCTTGAAGTTGTTTTTACTGAAAAATATTTCTAACTCTAAGTGGTACTTTTGACAAAAGCTATTTCTTCCTAATGCAGGGTCCACTCCACAAAATCACAATAACATTTAAGAGCTTCTGGCATTTAGAAGAATCTACAACAAGCTACTGCTCAAAATAACACCAGTAAGCACTTATTTCTGAAGTCATTTTGGTTCTGCAACCAGCCATTTACCTGTGCCTGAACTTGCACCACTAACCTCACCCACAATAAGCTATATCTTAAGACGCCACTTTGAAGGAGTGCTGAGGTTTTGAAAAAAGCCCTGTTATTTACCTGGAGTGGCAGATCAATTCTGTCAGACAATCTGTACTTACCAGTCTCTCTGCTGGCACTTAAATCAGGTTTTGCTGCATCCGTGGGAGTCGTGCACAGAGGGAGGCTGTGGGTTACGGGGTATGTAGCAGGAACTTGCTGCCCTTCTGTCTTTACGACTGGTCCCAGGTGAGGTCTATCAAAGCTGACCACAGCATAGAGGGTTATTCTAATAGACCCTGTGGAATGAATTTGTAGCTAAAAGAACTCATCATAAGGCAAGAGGTTAAAAAGAGAAGGAAATCTCCCCAATGAATACAAAGCCCCACTGCTGATGGACCATCCTGTGTACATTCATTTGGCTGCCAGTCACTGAATGATTTTCTGTTTTGCTGGTAATTCTGAGCTTTAACTTTTTCCAATTACAGCAAGAAGCTAAGAAAGATACCTCACTGTTTAAAATACCAGTGGATCCACGCTAAGTGTTGGGTCCCTAAACTTTCCAAAGGGCATACAAATAGCAGTGATTCTGTTCAGGTTTCACCACCTATACTTATTTTGCAATTATTTGAATGAAAGTTCAGGCTTGTGAAGGTTAATGGACTACCTAAAGTAGTAAAGCAGTAATTCTTTACTTATCCATAGGCTAGAGGCAGAGCTGGAGCCGGCAGGATGAGCTTCCCACCATGCCCCCATGACCTCAACTGTCATGTGGAGAAATCAGCCTCTTTCGAGGTCAGGAGTACAGTGGTGTTTAGCCTTTCCATCTCCATGGCAACTTACTCTTGGGCATCTTCTTCTGAGCAGTTACTTCCAATTGCCTTCAGCTGAGTGTGGCTCTTTGACACATGAAATCCTGCTTCTCTGGGACCAAGGAGACACCAGCCCGCTCCTCTCGCTCACAGCCAAGAGGGAGGCTTCAACCCACTGCCAGGGCTGACAGGGGCACTTTTCCCAGCTTAGCCTGGCTCCACAAATGGCCTGCTCACATGTAACATGATGATTTTTTTTTTTCCTTCATAAATGAGCTTTTTACCTTTGGGCAATGAGATATAACAAGTCTGGAAAGGAGGCTCGAAAAATCTCTTGGCTGTTTTTAGCAAATTGTGTACAATCAGTTCTCTAAAGTGGCTTCTTCAGCAGCTAAGGAGAAGCAGACAGGTTTTTAAAATATTTATATATATATAAAAATGCATATATATCATATATAAAAAATACATATATTATACATCTATATTATATATGTGTGTACATATGTACACACACCCCTGTATAAACATCCACATTTGTTATAACTGTGCATACAAAAATAGATTAAAGCAGTTTCCATCCAAAACTTGCTAGAACTAAAGTTCAAGCAACATTTTCTTTTTGTAGCCTCAAAAATTTTAGCATTTGCTGCTGATTAGAAGCCACTTTGGCAATCTGGCCCTTTGGAGTCACAGATGTTCCACATACACTTCTGTCCAGGATGAAAACTCAGTAATGAAATTTGAATAATTCAGTATATGTCAGCTGGTGATAACCTGACAAAGCTACAGAAACAGATGTGTGAGAGGGTAGTGGAAAATTAAAAACAGTCTTACAAGCTATTTTCCCTATTTTAGAAAGAGTGAGATGCAAGGAAATAGATAACATTTCCTTTTTTTTTTTTTTTTTTTTTTTTTTTTTTTTTTTTTTT
>WAAE01025493.1:0-33906 GCA_013400495.1 Nicator chloris | reverse complement strand
TTTTTTTTTTTTTTTGAGAAAGAAAATGTGCAAAGAGTAAGTGTAAGTTCTGAGGATGGTGCCATTCTGGACTGCTGAAACTGGTGAGTCTACCAGTTACATTGGTTCAAGTGCAGTTCCATAAGAGATACTTTTCCATACCTACCCAAAACTTTCTAAATGGAAGCCCTTTAAAATAGTTTTCCTAGGAAAATGGAAACCTAAGTGTATGCAATGTCATTAAGCTCACTATACAAGCAGTGTTATGAAGTCCTGAATTCAAGTTACCAATTAATGGTACTTGCAAAAGTAGACAAGCAGTCTGCCAGCTCACAAACCCTTTCAGCCAAAATCTGCTCATGATAAATCACTGAGAAATTTATTCCCACACAGCCAGACAAGACCTTGCTACAGGTGGGGCCACCTGGATGGGAAAGTGCGTGGTCTTCCCTTTCCCTTGGGTTAAACATACTAGGTACCTGTTCAAGAGCTTTAGGCATGTATGGAAGTTCTCTCCAGGGCTGGGCTGAGGAGTTCTTGCAGACAGATCCAGCAGAGCCTGCAGTCTCAGGCACCCATGATGTGGCCACCTTACATGATCTCACCGAGGAGGTTATGCAAGTCTTCCTCTGGAACCCACCTGAGGAATAGAATGCATCACTGAATAAAACAAGTCAGCTGCTGAAAGGACAAACCAGAGCTTTTCAGAATAAATGCTGTTGAGAGACATAAAAGGAATCTAACTACTTCCTTTCAGAAAGCTTCATGGTTATATATTTGCATTGCTGGGTTTGGTTTGTTCAGCAAATAACATTAAAACCAGGTTTCTTTTATTTCAGTCCAGTGAGGGGTATCTGAGCAAAACCAGCTCAAAATTTGCAACTAAAATCCAGTAACGGTGTAAAATGTACTATCCAAGCTTTATGTTTTCTACCTTAGCCCTTATTAAAAAAAAAAAACTTTAGAGAAAACCACATTTTCAAAACACCACATGATATGAGAGAACATAACTTTGTGAACAAGTGCATGTATTTTCCCACACAGATCTTTAAAGACATAATACTCATGAGTGACAGGAAGGTAACCTACTGTGCCTTTCTTGGAGGAGAAATAAAAAACTTGTATCTGATTGCAGTCTTTTATATCTCCTCACCAGGGAACGTTTAGTTACTGAAATTCTACATTATTTGAAATTGGGAAGTATTCAAGAACTTTGGTAAAAATTGAATTAATATTAATCCCATTACTGCTACATCATATAAGCATTAAGTTTATTGTAGAATTCCAGTCATAATGCCACAGAGAAAGCATGTGGTTAAGGGTGGTAAAACATTTTATTCAAGGAACCATTGTCTTTCTGTTTTATTTGGCCTCACAGCATTTGAAGCTTCTTTTTGCTCCCTTTTGGTTTGCAAAATACGTCAGTTTGTGATGAAACCTTTGCAGACAGGAACCTCTACACCCTTGGGGGCAGTATTTGCCTCCCAACAGTTCGAGTAAAAACTTAATTATAGGCTTTAAATATTGCATGATGTGACAGAACAGAACAAGTAAAATAGCTGCAGCTATTCCAGCCTGCTTGCTACATAAACTTGTATGCAGCAATTTGATTATGTGAAATGCTAATCTATCTTTATTGTAAACTAGTTCAAAGAAGATGAAAAAAATTTTTAAAAAGCCACTGGAATGTAATATGCTGTGCTGCATCCTTGTGATGAGAAGGCTGAACAGAGAATCCCTGTGAAAAATGCCAGCAACTTGGATTTAGAACGAAACGTTCTTGCAGTCAGAATAAACCTGCTCTTTCCTTTGTCAGCAACAAAAACTCATTTAACGTTTTTCTAATTTCATGTACGTTTATCTCAAGAAATTGCTTTTTCCTTTGTCTTTTGAAAGAGTATATCAATATTCTAATGCAGTACAAGCTCGTTCAGCTGCTGGGACATTGATTATACTGGGATAATCAAAGCTGGTGGTATAAAAGGGACATTTTTGCGAGTGTGAGAAAACTGCGGAGTTTGCATTAGAAATATTTTGGGCTGTCAGGTTCACATAATTGCCATTGTAGTCTATACAAAACTGGTCTGTTGTACCCAAAAAACCCACAGAGCCGTTGCTGGGTGGGTGGATAATGGAGAGGACAGAATCTACTTCCCCCCACAACAACATCCACTGGCAACACCTTGAAGACGTGTAGGGATCAGAAGGTGGAGGGCAACCGTGGGACAATGAGGCAGGATCAGGCATCCTGTACTTCACATGAAGAGACCTTAACTATTGCAGGTTGATGGCTGGAGCTTGTCTTAGCAGCAGGGAAAACTGAAATACAAGAATAAATATTCTCAGGAAAACACTATAAACTGGTGGAAGTTATAACAGAGTTATGGCAATTTCCACTAGCTGATGGGCTAGCTCAAGTTGCCCAGTTTATGCTTTCTGTTCAATGCTTAATTTTCTTCAGGAAGTTATTCCCAAAGGACAATAAATTGGAAGATTATATACATACATACATACATACATACATACATATATATATATATGTGCACAAGGTCATAGACGTGCATATATACATAGGAACTCACATTTTTAAAAAACTATTGTTTTATTTCTCTCCAATATCTACGCTAAAAACAAAATCCTTATGAAGCTACAGGGTAATGATTCACTGAGCAGTACAGTGAGGAAGGCCAATAAGCAATATTACCAAGAGGAGAGAAGAAATAATTCTTGCTCTTATAGACCTTTCTAGTACTCCCTGCCATCAGAATCCTCCCTCTCATTAATTAGAAAAATGAATTATCCAGCTTATGAATTGTGGTTTGAAAAGAACAGCTTAAAGCAGCAAGATTTATTAGCAAAGAAAACTAAGGGTTGGAATAAGCTGATTTTATAGACTTGTTTTCTAAATGGGAAGCATTATTAAATCATCATAATAGAATTAAGCAATTATTTCAGTACGACACCAAGTACCACAATAAGGAAAAACAGCTTGATGTCCTACTAACTAAATAAAGGTTAGTAGGGGTATGAAGACAAAGAGAAAATTAATTTCTCAGAGTAAATACAAGCTGGGAGATTTGGAGAAAACCGTATCATCAAGGGGTGACACTTCTATCTCTTTTTTTTCTTTATAAATATCTCTGAAATTTATTTAAATTACTAAAATGGGAGGATCTATTCAATTATATCATTCAGCAACAAATTATCATTCAGTAACAAATAATTACTGCCTCTTATTTAGGCATTTCACATTTTCACTTACAGAACTTACACAAATGGCCTCAACTCAGTATTTAAACTATACAAGTATGAAATATGCTGTAGCTCAGAAAAAAATCACTCTCATATCCTTAACTTTGACTCAAGGGGAACATTACCGAGAAAGTCACAACAAGGTGGCATCCTTAATACATAATAATGACACATTCAGGAAATGCACCATTATTTATACATGTGACGTGCTGTAAATTGCTTCCATCATCAGAACTAATTGTAGTGATTATTAATGCAGTGTTATGAACTGTCAGAATTGCTGTTTGTAATTACATTTGTGCAAATGCTTCATTACCTGCCTAATGAATTTGGCATATATGCACATGTAAACCCCTGTTTTTGTTAACATAATGAAGGGCATTTTTTTCCCCCCTAGCTACTGATGTGGAACTGGTTTGACCTATATTACAAAGTTCAAGCATCCATTGCCAGAAAAAACCCACAAGCCCCCATCCCCTTTGATCTGGTTTATTTTCATACTCACCAACAGCATCATAAAATGCCAGCTACTTAAAAAACAGCTTCAGGGAAAGAGCTGTGTCTCCCTTATTCAGTATAAAAATGTGATTGAGTGGAAATGACCTTGCTGTGTGGTTACCTGACCACTTCTTACCTTCTCGTGGGCCTCTGAACAGTTGCTGAGGACTGACACAGACGGAGATCTCGGGTGCCCATGGGCGACCTTCCATCCCAGCCCCCAGGGCCAAACCTCAGTCTCCCAGGAACGCAAGTGTGCAAATTGCACAGAGGAAAAAGGATGCTTTTAAATTCCCCTTCTCTGGCAGGCAGTTCAAGGGTATCCTGTGAAAGAGAAAAGGAGTAACTTAGGCACTAACAACAGGCACTGCTGCCGAGAGCCGTGCCGGCCTCGGCTGCCAAAAGGGAGCACTCACAAGGCTGGAGTTGGAAGGAGAGTGAGAAACAGGTTTCTAAAGAATCAGAGGGGTTTGGGCAGTATTTTTTCCAGTAATTCCCAGATGCAAAATTGTTGACAGTGACATTTTAATTCCCAAATGTCCCTTAAGAAAGGAGAACTGCTGTGCTACTGAAACCAACAAAAACAGAGTCTTTACCTAGAAGTCTATAAATATTATTCAGATAATCACTATCGTTTCTTAGCTAAATCATCCATAGACTTTACCCCAAGTAGAAAATTTAAAATTAGTTTAACATTTATTAAAAAGCCTTCAAACTTGTTGAAATTTTACACCATTTCCCAAAGGGTCATGTTTGAAACTGAAGTTTAATATTTTTCTTTTTGCCTGCATTATTTATAGTGTTAGTAGAGAATCTTAGCAAGATGATATTCAGCACAGGGCTTCAGATGGTTTTTAAATTATTTGGCATTTGTCTGTAAAACCTGCAGAAATTAATCCTCATGTCTCTGAAATTTCTCTGACATTTTTCTATATTTTATTCTTTAGTTTAAGAAGTATTAAACATAACAAAATTAATTTTGATACCCTTAAAAATAATGATGTGTGGAGGGAACATCAGAGGGATAAACTGTTATCTTTCTAAAGAAAATAGATCATCCTGAGCTGAACAACATATAACAGAATCTGGGCAAAAGTGAAGGATTTTGTTTCTGACAAAAAAACCTTAAATCAGAATGCTGAGCTCAACCATGAAAAATACAACACAAATTTCTACCCTGAATAAAACCACAAACCCATGAAATGTATTCCATCTGGATTAGGCATACTTTGATTTTCTTATTGTAATTAAAAAAAAAAAAAAGAAATACCTTAACCAGAAATATTTTAAAGACAGTGTTTGCACAGGAATTTGTGGTAAGCCACAAACACCCACGGCTCAGAACAGTGGGTGAGAAAAGAGAGCTCTCTAAAATATCAAGCTTAGAAATTGGTTAATTCAAATATATACATATATATTCTTTCACTAAACACAGACTGAAGCAGGATAACAATGTATATGTACCACTTTTATTAAAAACTTTGTCTAAATTTTTCCGCTTTCCATTAAAAGTATTATAAAGTAAGTTGTCAAAAAATTGAAAAAAGAACAAAATGCTGTATTAGTAGTCAGCTGCTCTGCTACAAAACTGCAGCTATTCTTCCTTTCTCACAAATATCTTTCCAAATCATCCCACACCATCAAAATCAATCCATTTGTAGCTCTGACATGGCTTTTTTCTTTTCTTTTTTTTCATTTATTTTCCCCCGGCATTGGCTAGTATTCCTTTTTAAAGGAACTCTCACCCTTTTCACATCCCAGCTCTGCCCTCATGTGTGCTGTGCTCAAGTAGCTACATGTGAATACCTTGCTGGAAGGCGAGAGTGTGCAGTTAGGGCTGCCCTCACCATGCTCTCCTTTGCTGATGTGAACAAGCTGACTGCTCCAGCACTGCCACTGCTGCAGGGAAGCTGACTCACACTGGGCTTGAAGATCTTTCTACAAGTTCCTGGGGTAGCAGACAGGGATAAACAGGGATCTGGAGGGAAGGAGGCTACACACGGCCCACGATGTGCCTGCTGTCCACATTCTCATGTCTTCTTTCTCGTCCTTCTTCTTTCCAGCCACCAAGCAGACCCTTACACAGGGAAAGAGCAAAAGACAAAACAAACAGCACATAACCCTTGCTCTCTGATTCTGTTCTTTATGCCTGACTGCAGGAACCCATACACAGGGTACTGAGCCATTGCCTGAACACTCGGGTAGGTGAATCCTCTCTGTGAGAGAATGGTCATGGCTATGCATTTGGTCAACCCCAATTTAGAGCAGAGCAAAAAATATGCTAGAACCACTGAATGAAAGAGCTCTGACTTTAAAGCATGTACAGGATTTTTTCATAAGTGCATCACTGGGTAAAACTGGTGCAATAAACGCTCTTTCCATCTTTGTAAGCATATCTGTGCATGTCTATATTGAATAGTACAAATGTTTATGTTATTGCCACACCTTTCCTCCTGCCCAGCACTGATGGTAAACACAGAGGTAGCGCAGGGCACAGAGGGCTGGCACCCTGCAGCTGTCAGGTTGGTTTGGAATCACAATGTTCCCAAGTCCTGGTCTCCCACAAATGATCATCAAATGTTCCTACAGGGGAAGGAGTAATTAAAGCAAACAAAAGTAAAAAGAAATATATAGCTTACTTTTACCTGGTCAAAAGCATAGACAGCAGCATAGAAAATTAGCCAGCATCCTTGTAGGAGGTTCACCAGTAATTTTAATTGAATTTCCTAGTATTCCTTGGGGAATGATTTGCTCTTCTATGGTTGGAGCTGGCTTAGCACTGATAAAGACACAGAAATCAGGATGACATATTGCTCAACCAGTTTGTCCAAGGTTCTGAACCACTCAGCCACTTAGATGAATATTCCATTGAAAAACAGTCAGTATGGTTATTGTACAAAAGCAAAAAAATTTGTTGTCCTTAAGGCATTGTCGTTGTGACTTTTTAATGGGGTAACAGTTATGTCATTGTCATTTCCTGGTGTGTATTGAGGTTTCACCGTTGGCTTCTAAAATTCAAGGCCTTGATTCTGAAGCTAGTGAAATATAAACTCAGTGTTAAGTGATCTGTGGCTGTGGGTGTTATCACATACAAAGACAAGCATAGCTCAGAAGACACCTGGAGCTTCTTTAAGTTCCCTGTAGAACTGGGACCTAGGACAAAATGTGTCCAAAGCATACCAGGAACAAGACAGAAGTGCTAGACAGAAAAATGGTTCCAGCTATCCTGCTGCTTAGGAAATATGTCTCAGACTACTTCAGAGAGTAACTGTCTTTAAGGTTCTAAGTTCATGAAGACAGTGGAAAGACACTGATAGGTCAGAGAAGAGATGGAAAATATATTTATAATGGAAATTTAAATTTCCATTATATTAATTTAAATTGTATAATGGAAAAGTATCTGCCTCCAAAGCACCTCCTAGTGAAAAACAGGAATATCGAGAAAAGTTTAAAATGTGGCTGGGCTAAAGATGTTTTAACCACACCATTAGCTCACACTCCACGTTTCTTTGTTACAGTACTAACATTTTAACTCGAAGTGGAGCTCATCCACGAGCTTTTCTTTGGCCCCTCACTGATGTGCCAGAACGTCCTGATTGCACTGGCAATCTCCATGCAGCACAGGGGGAATTACAGCCAAAGTACACAACATGTCAGTCACGCCCTGGCTGCTGCATCACTTTATTGTGAGGTCTGCTGGGGGGATATTCCCAAGCTGCCCCTCACCACATGGAAAAAGGAATAGAGGAATGGAAAGAGAGGAAGACTTTCATATGACATTACATGATTGCAGCCTGGCAGCACCTGAATCTTCACATAGGCTGCATCCATCCAATGCAAAGTGGAAGTGATTTGAGCCTTAATAAAATAACAAAATAAACATTCAGTATATCAGATCTCTGAATTTGAGATATTAATTAGGAGTGACAGAAGAGTTAAACCTGACACCTAAAAAATTGAAGTCAGTCTTTCTTCTGCCAGTTTGCCAACAACTCTGTCAACTGCTTTTGCTAGATCTGAAGCCAAAGTAATTTTAAAGTATTTCCGAAGTCAGTCAGAATAGCAAGTGTAGGTTGGTTTGGTTTCTTCTTTTTAATATCTAGTTGTATACCCTCTAGCCTCCAATAAAATTCATAATAAAATACTTCATCTTTTTGCTCCAAATTTTTTTTTGAAATATAAGCTTACAGGGGTTTTGAGCCCAAACATAGAAGACTAAAGCTTGAGAAGCACTGAGTGCATCCAAATCCCAACAGTTCTGGCTAGCTTAGAGCCATTTGGGATTTGGTCCAACATCTTCATGAAGTTTCCTTTCAGACTTCCCACAATCCTTCACTGGCAAAAACCTAGTAAAATTGTAATTCACTAGTAAAATTCACTAGTAAAATTGTTTCCTCTCCCCTCCCTCAAAAGCCAGGCATAAAGGGCTGGAAAATGGAGCCGGTCTGTAACACTCAGATGTTCCCCATCCATCCCTGTGGCTTCAGACACACAACACTGCCTCTGCCATCTCCCATTTTTTCATTCTGTCCCCAGAGCAGCTGAGAATCCCAAAATTCCCATGAAAACCAAATTGACTCTTCCCTTCACAACATTTCTATTTCATGTTTTCACACTGAAAACATGAAATATGGTTAAGCACACTTGCAGTTTCATTGCTGACGAAGGGGGCAGTTTGTGCATGGTCCCACAGTGCCTAGCACACCAGGGCCTCTCATTAATCCCACAGTGGTTTAGTTTCATCTTGCAGAAAACTCTGACTTTAACCCATCTCTGCGTTTGTTGCAGGCGACCTGGTGGCAGACAAGGCAGGCTGCTGAGGTTAAAACCAGGAGAGGAGAGAACCACCCCATTGCCATAACCACCTTAATGTCAAGGCCTGGAACATGCACTTGTCGTTTGGCTTCGGGGCTGACAGGTTGTCACTCATAAACATTGGCTATTTGGCATAAAACACTGTGGGGGGAGCGTTTTCTGTCAGTGGCATTTACGGTTGCAGTGCTCCTGTTCCCTCTGTTCCTGTGCTGGGAAACCACGGCTTGCCAGGGCATCCCACAGATCTCTTTGTCCACTGCAGAGTGGCTTCTTGGTCCATACAAAGCTGGCCAAAGCCGTGGCTGCTATCTCAGGAAAGCAGCACTCCAGGACTAATTATACAGCTGGCCCAGGGACAGTCAGACCCTTTTCATTAAAGTCTCCATTATGGCCTGCTGAATGGAATAGGAGCTCTTCATTAGGGGGAAGGGTGTGCTGGAGGGCAGTCCTACCCACCCATCAGGGGCTTTCTGCTTTATCTCTCCCACAGTCTCCTGGGAGAGTGCACTGTTCAGCAAAACGTGACATATGCCCTGTTAATGTGATGTTTATCCTGTTACAACCAAAAGCAAAAGCAAAAGGAACAAGATTATTAGCCGTTTAGAACTTTTCCTGTAATCCATCGCATATTTTGTGTTCTGGGAACATCCCTCCAGCTGAGGAGGTATTCCCCATCAGAGAGGCACTTTGACACTCTCACTTGGAAAAGAACCCAATGGCCATGTGGGGCAGCTTTCTTGAGTGCCTCCTTTGCAACCATCTCCTGCTTTTGTCCTAGAGACAGGTTATGAAATCTTCTAGAGTCTATAGTGAACCCAAGCTTTTTGCCTGCAATAGAAATAATTGGGGAAGGGTGAGTGATGGAGGGGGAGGAGATGGGAAAATTAGCAGAGCAGAAAGGAAAAAGAATGATAATGCCCCCATTAATTTCACTATCACTTGTGCAATGCACATTACTTCCTCTGAAGCACTTCACTAAACCCTTACAATTTCAACAAGCAAAATTGCAAGCTCTCAACAGTGGCCTTATTGCTGGTATTAGAAAAAGCCTGCAGAAATCTGTTCCCTCGGTTTTAAGATAATGAACCTTTTGACATTTTGATAGATGCTCAGCATTGTTACTGAGCTTTAGAAACTCTTATGGGGGGTACAGAGCAATTCCCTCATGAAAAAGGGAGCAACATGTGGTAGATATCACATCAGTTTTTTAACTGATTGGTTCAGTGGGTAAATGCACAAGCCTCTCACCTTGTGGGGCCTGAGCTTAAATTGAGCACAGTGAGGTCACAGCTGTATTAACCTGGTATTCTCACTATTGTCTGTGGGGAATAGTAATCCTAAGTATAAAGCCACAGAGCCCTATACAATTGAATATAGTTTGTATAATGACCATTATTTAGTCACAGGGGGCACAAGATTACATGAGCATGGAGAAAATTGCCCTCTGGCCCTCATCTAGTCAAAAGGTAGAAAACAGTACAAAGGAAACCTGCATTATGCCAAGCAGAGGAATGCTCTAAAAATTTCTTCATACAGTAGTGCTTATGGCCTTACACTTTTCATCCACCCCATTGCCATGAATATGGTGGGGGTGGAAAAAACTTCGGAACTTGAACCTTCTGCTGAAAATAAACCGTGCCAAATTTTCCCACAGTAAGGCATATTCCATCCCGGTGACAGATGAATCCAGAAGGCTTTGCTCTGTTCAGTAAAAAAAATACATCTACACATGCATGTGTAGAAGCACATATACACAAGCATATGACCATACATCAATTTATCCACATTTCTAGCCCTGCATGCCCAGTTTCACTTTCAAGCTCACTTGTTCTTTCTTTAATGGGAGGAGAGTTAAGTGGCCCTTGAACCAGAAGCAAATAAGAGGCTTACATATTGTCTCATGATCTTCAAGTGGGTCTAGTAATGAAGGCAGGATGAAAAACACAGGAGTGGCTGGACTGCTCTCTTCTTAGCATTTTACTAAATCCATCCTTGTGCTTTTCGCATACCTTGAGCCAAGATTTTTCTCCACAAAGTTCCTATACTTGACAAAACATCCGCTAAACACAAAAATGTGCCTTGATGAGTACTTCAGGTCTGCACCATTCTCAGACTTGAACATCTGACACTGATGGTCATTTCATCAGAGAAATCATCAGGAGAGTGAACTGAAGGCAAGAAGGGAAGCAGTTGGGGAAGCAAGAGAGAAGATGATCTTTCCCATTTCCCTGCAGGATGGTGGCCATGTGACAGAAAACAGCAATTTCTGAATGAAAAGCACCTCATTACATGCAGGCAATACTGTCACATAAAGCCAGGGCAGTAGGGCAAAACAAATATCCAAGACCAAGCTTGTGTTCTCGAAGTCATGTAAAAATGGGTAAAAATGGTGATTGTGGGGTGTGGAACAACAGGTCTGTAGGACCATCCCTTGGGATAGAAAAACAGTGCAACTGGAAAACAAATGTGTAAGTATCCACAGCTAAAGATATACAGAATCTTTCTTGGTATCACAGAATTTCAAAAGGGAAACCTGAATAATTGTCATGTTGTGGGGTTACCTACCAGCTCTAAAACCATAATGAGAACTAACACTGAAAAAGACATTTTTTTAGCTATTAGCAGGATAGCTTACTGTATGTCTATTTATCAATGACTGTTCTCCTCAGGTACCTATATTAAATTTAAAAGAAATCACAATCACAGCTCTCCAAATATGCTGTGACTCATGTCTTGCCACTCTACCTCTTCATAAACTTTTCACCAGGAGAACAGGCTGTGAAGGACCAAGTAATCCATCTCAAATTCTGGTTGACCACCCAGTTCTAGAAGTTATTTTCTTGCTTCTTAAGGTCTGAATTTGTCAGACACATTCAAGGCACCACCCTCACACACTTGCCACGAAAAATGAATCCTCAGATTTTCTACCTCAGAGCATATGACATTCTGTCCTGATGGACATTATTATGAGTTTCTGCAAAGAGGGTTTTTTTGTCTACTCCCAGAGGAACTTCTCCTTTTCTGGATATATTGAGTCCATCCACTTCTTCCATTTCTTGGTGGATCTTTAAATATCTTTATCTACCCCTCTGAACACTTTCGCCACTGCCATAGCCTGGAAGCATGCCAAATACAGATGTGCCTTCTGCATGGTGACTGAAACAGGATGATTCACTGATGCACTGAACACTGATAATTTCTGAGGTATGTAAGAAACCCTAGTGCAACCAAGGGACTCAGGACTTGCCTTAAAATACTAAGTTACATATCTATTCACACAGTCACACACATATAAAAATAATATCATTGATAAGGGTTTATGTTGGTTGGTACTGCTGTGGTTGTCTGCTTGCTGTTAAACATCTAGATACGACAAACTGAAATCCCTGTATGGGACATTTACTGCAGTAAGGAGTTGGCATGGAGTTAAAATTCTATCTTTAGGGGAGTGAACAACTTCTGGTAAAACAGAGCTTCTTCACAAGATGCAGTATGTGATGTCTAAGGAAAAAGCCACTCAAATAGAGAATAAAACTGCACTTTGAAAACATCGTTAGTTCCACTAAAAAAATTATAGTAGGATGTATTACTTTATCTGAAATTGTCTAGTTGAGGCATGTGTTCAGAAATAATAACAAAAAAGATTTAGAATTGAAAAGCAATTTTCCCAAACTACTCTAATGGCTGAGTAGTTAAAAAGTCAACTGGATTCTTTTGTGTTCAACTCTGAACTGAAAAAGGAGATCCAATTCAAGGAGTTCTATCTCTTTACTACTTAGAAGAACCTTGACAGCACACAAAATTGAAAAAGGTCATCAGACTTGCTTCAGAGATACCTCTCCCTCCCAGTACACCTGAGCCCTGACTTTTTCCAGGGCATACAGTTACTAAAATTAAAAGGAAAAGCAACAGCCTGAATGTTATTTGGATATGTATTATTTACTTCTTTATATACCAGATCAATTTCAACCCTAATTATCCAAGTGCAAACAATAAGTCATGCTGTTTATCCTGAACCTAGCTTCATGAAGTCATTGCAGCATTTTGAATTAAAAGAATTACATGATAACATCTCTGGAATTTCTGCAATTATTATTGATACTGAAGCAGCAGTCACCTGGTGTGAGAAACTGCACAACCACAGGGTTTGGGCACAGGCATCACCTTCCAGAGAAGAAACAGTAAATCCAATAAATGTCATCATTACCAATATAAAATTTTTTCCTAACCTGAAAAGCTGTTTGGGCCAGGAAAATGAGCTTATAATTTTCAAAAATCCTTGGCTCATGAAAAGATAGGTTGAATATGTGAGAGGTTCTTTCAGGTTAGAGAGACAACACTGAATATCCCCTGATTATTCAACCTGTTTAATTGCTTTGTGGAAGATGCATTGAATGCCTGAAAGCTAGTACGATTATTTTTATTTATTTGAATTTTGCTTTTTTTTTGCTTTGCTACTCGTAAGATAATTGGTTTCCTACTGTAGGCTCCTATAAAGAGCTGACCTAAGCAGTGTAAAATGCAAGAGGCTGAAAAGAGGCTTTTAAAGGAAACTTTCAGCAAACCAGGGGTGAGGGCTGCAAACTGCAATACTCTTCTGCTTCCTTACTTAACTCAGCATGGAGACTCTCTCACTTGAGCAAGCTGGTAATTTTGCAGTGGGTGATCTCCCTTATTCACAGCATTAGATCATTTGGTAGATTTACGACAGGGAATTGTTTATACAGAATTCCTCCAAACTTTTCCTTCCTGGCCCTGTGGAGATGGCTTACCAGAAGGAAGGTAAACTTCTGCAAGCAGAGTCAGAAAGCACTGTCAGAATGGAGGCAGCCAACAAAGAGACCCGTGGGGCTGTACCGTGTTACAGACCACATCACATTTTGTTCTCTTTCCTCAGACACGGAGCCCTGCCAATGGAAACATCTGGTACAAGTAATAACTAATGTATCAGGCATCACTGCTGGAGGCAGAATTCTGTTTCTTGCACTTTGAAAAAAAGTCAGGAAGAGACATTTTTACCTTCAGTGAAAACTGGTAGATGGGGTTGGCACTGCCCAGGCTGAAACTCCTGGAGTAAGGAACGGGTGCTCTTCTGGCTGTCAGTCTGTGATGCTCTCTTGTCGTGTCATCCTGAGCTTCATTTTCTTTGGCTTTAGCTACCTGAATGATGACAGTTGTCCTGTTTATTTTTTAATGTGCCATGATTATCCCACACAGTTACCAAAATATCCCTATCCATACAGAAAAGAATATGGATATACTCTAGAAAATTGACTTTATTTCAGACTAGCAAATATTTAAAGTAAGTAAGCTTATCTTAGACAAACATTAGAGAATAATTGTCCTCTGCAGAAATATGCCTGTTTATCTGTGAACACATGACCATCATATATTAATATATTTGTTCAAATTTCATGTTGGTATTTATTAATTTTATTAGTACTAATTCAAGCACCTAAAAAACCCCAAACATGTGACAACTACATATTATAGATATGAAAGTGTGAATATGGGGAGGACAACCCTTTCTGGAAAGACAGCAATTTGGCTATTCCTATTCTAGCTCATAGAAATGTTACACTTAAAATAATAATAACAGGATAATAAGAATAGACATTTTGCAGGTGACTTTAAGTTGTTAGAAACAGTTCAATTGTTACTGCCTTGTGTTGAATTTCTGCTGCAGTTGACTCTGCTGATTTGATTTTCTTTACAAGTTCACTGTTGTCTAGGAGACTGCCCTGGGCAGCTGACAGGCTGAGCAGCCTGTCATCCTCCAGCTGCCTGAGCTCAGTCATGACACCGTTCTGCTTCTTGCTGAGGACTGACTAGCAGAGGGAACAAAAACACTGTGTTTAAACAACCACAGCAAGAATAATGTTTTATAGCATTTGTGCGCTATATTTTCTGTTTAATTACATCAGATGATTTGATTTAATTCCTGAAAGGGCAGTTTACTTTCTGTCCCTGTATACTGGGTCTAAGGTTCTGGACACTTAACGTGAGAAGGTTTAGGTCATCATGGACTAGAATTTACTAGAACTTTATCTCTCCCCTAGTGTCCTTCCTCCTGAGACTACACAAAAGGACGGTGATCTTGCCAGGGATGGCAAGCGGCAATCCATGTGGCAGCTGAGAAAACCAGAGAATAGCACAAGGCTGAAGAACCTCACCTTGGCAGCAAACAGAGTGGGAGAATATTGTCATAGTCTGCTCTGCTGGACTGACCTTCTGACAGTGCAGGAGCTTGACTAGTCTTGTGGGGAGCTCTCAGTCAGACTGACCCATACCAAAACCTCGGGTGATGTAGGCCTTGTAAGCATGCAGTCCCAGGTGGAACAAGGTGCAGATGCAGAGGTAAATGGACAGCTGTTTTCAGATTTCATTCCCAAGTATATGGCTTTCGTTCTCCAAGGGGTAATTAAACTCCCTGACCCAGTTTGCCCTGCATGAAGCAGGAGTACCTCAAACAGGTGGAGCAAATCTTTGTGGATGAAGTCAGTTACTTACATGAGATAACTGGAAGGACATACTAGGGAAATAGGAGGTGTTCTTGCTATTCATTTCACACCCCTAGAGTATTTTCTTTTCATGTTTTATCTCATAGATTACAGTCTGCCCAAGGTCCTTCCTATAATCACTTATAAAAGCATTTCTCCTCACACCATATATTGGTATGACTGCAGCAGCCACAGAACTGCATCCTTGCAGGAATAAACTGTGATTTATTAACCAAATGCCCTACCTCCTAACAGTGCCATTATATCCTTGTACAGACTGGCATGGAATTTTATTTACACTTATTGGCTCAAGATCACTGAAGCACAAAGCACTGCAGAGGGCTTTAATCCTGCACTGTAAATTAAATGCAATGCACAGAGCAAACCAAGTGGTAGAGAGAAGTGTGGGAATAATATCACAATAAATTTAATTTCTAGCAGAGCCTTAGGTCAAGACAAGCCCTTTGAGAGCACACATTTGAACAAATCAGTAAAAGAACTTTCTACACTTTCCAGGCTCTTAAAATCTTTCTAATATGGGCTACTAACTATTACAGTACAGTGGATTCAAACAGGAGTATTAATTCTAGACTTAAAATTTCAGAACGGGCAACAGACAAATCAAAATATAGTCCTTACCTTACATTTTTGTTGAGTCTTGCCTTTCAGCATTAACAACCTCAGTCAACAGCTGGTCTTCCAGCCTGTCCCTGGTGACAGTAAAATTAATGAAGGTGGTCTGAGCCTGCAGTTCTGCCTTGTAAGTGAGGGTTAGCCAGTTTAGTGTGAAGGATGAGATGAAAATTCTTGTTAAATTCACATTTTTTGTCTTCAATCTTGGTACATCTGGGAAAGAATAAAATGCAGAAGAATGGGGATCTCACTAAATTAAAACCTCATAGGTATCTCAGATTCCTAACAATGGGTACTGTATGATCTTAGCAACACAGCAAATGCATACAAGCCAAATTTTAGGTGGCTGCAACTTAAGAAACAAAATTATGATGATTGAACACACCAAAAGTATATGAAGAATACACAGAGTATTTCTTCATTGTTGCAGTTTCATTTGTATATACAGCAGACACAGGGAGATCATTCACTGCTGTACTGAAGAGTCAGTGGCTTTGGGATAAATGTCTATCATCATTACTTACCAGAAACTTAGGAAACTTTTCAAAAACCTGCCAATGAGATAGTTGCTAGTTTTTGCCATAATTTCCTTAAATATATAGCCTAAAAAACTAAGCAGGGAGATGTATTTATAACAAATGAATAGACTAGAGGAGAGGGAATGGCTGGCAACTGAAACAAAAAAAAAAAAGTTTTTCTAAGGTAACTTACTAAATGTTTCATTCCAAATTAATTATTTGTTGGATGACAGAATGAATTACCCGAGGTTCACCTTTTATTTAGTGAAATCCCTTACTGAAGAGCTGTCATTTCATGATCCCTTATCTTCAGTGAGGGGTGAAGCCTGTCCTATACAGCCACTCTGCTACTGCTGAAGTACCATTCTGGAGCCCAGCAGTGAGGCAACACCAAGTTCACCTTCCTACTTCTGTGGCATAACACCAAAAAAAAGAAAAAAAAAGGAAAGATTACTTGTGGACTGCAGTGTGTGCCATGTGTCTGGTCTGGTGTGACCCAGTGACACTACTTTTTGTCATTGACTTGCCCAGTGAACAGTGTGTCAGTTTTCAGGATTCACTCGCCCCACACGAGCACAAAACCAGTATTTTCTGTACAGCTTTGGTTTTGAATGTTCTTTGCCAAGAAAGGTGATTCAAATATTAGTAATAAAATTCTGTTAAGAAAAGGGCCAATCGAACATTTATAACATGGAACACAGGTGGACAAAACTCTTTCCCTAAGATTCAAACTGGCATTTGTTAACTCAATTTCCAAAGTTATTGCATTAGCATAGATACAAAACACTTAAAATGTGATTTATGAAAGTCATATCAGAACACGAATGAAAGAAGTGCTTTCTGCAGAAACTTTAACATTGCTTTCTTTGTAGGCTACCACAGGGCATTGCCAGAGCCAGGAACATAGGTTTCAGCTCTTAAGACCCTTGCCTGCTTCTGACATGCCCTTAACTATAAAACACAGTCTAAATGAAATGGTGTGCTGAGACCCTTCTGCATTTCACCAGGGAGAAGGAAGAAAAGAGAGCTACTTATGATATACTTTAAGTGAATTCCTTAAGGAAACCTGCTATGTCTAGTGCTGGGAAATCCATGATTCTACAAAACTCAGTGTCAGACGTATATTGTATAATACTTCCATGCAAACTACTGGAGAAGGGTTTTCCAGGCTTATGCTTGTATAATACTGCAATAATTTCGCCATATGGTCATGTCCTTCTGATTATACAGCTTCTCTAAGGTGGACGTGAATTCACTGTTCAGTTCTGCAACAAGGTCTCTCCACAGCCTTCAAAACTGGCTGCAGCTGGAGGGAACAAAACTGTAGAGCTTGACACGGAGAAAGCAATCTTATTTTGCTTTCAAGACATGCACACACAGACAAAACAAAATCTGACAAAAGACAAGTTCTTCAGTTTGCTTTGTCAGAAGAAAAACCTTCATTAAGGGAGTCACACTGTTTCAGAACATCTATGAGGCAATATAACAAGTTTTAGAGTTCTGGATTAAAATATTTCCTTTAGGAGTTCTCAATTCACAGAAGCAATAAATAACCAATTTCTGTGATTATCACCTATGAAAGGCAAAACCTACATAATGACTTGGGTTTTATTACTGCAGGTGTTGTAGGTTTTCTCTTAATTACAGATTTGGGAAAAGGAAATGTTTTGTTATTGCTCTCGCATGGTTCGAGAGTGTAAGCAACAATGATAAACAGAGAGGTGGGGATCCCAGTAGGCTGACTTAATTTTTTTTGGTAAAATATATCTGCTTAGAGGTTAATTCTGAATTATGAAGAAATGCAGCAAAATAAGCACAGATAATGGAAGTCCATGATAGAATGAGTATAAAAAAATAGTCACCAAAGAGATTTCTAAAGACAAGTTCTACTTCTGGCAATGTTTTCTTCATAATGTTCTATTCCCTCATGTAAGCCAGATAGAATGGATGGAACTAATGCACCACTCTACCCAGGAGCAGACATAGCATCTTTCATGTGAGTGCCAGCCCCCTGGTATTTAAGAACAAACAAAGTAAATTAGAAAAGAGATTGTGCCCCACTGTTTTTTTTTTCCTGTTGAAATTCTCATAGATTTTGAAATAAAGTAGATTAAGGCATTCAAAAAGGATTTTAAAAGCTTTAAAAAACCTGTATATGCCTTGAGTATAAATTATTTTTAACCAAAGCAAACACAAATAAATTCCAGGAGGTAACATGAGCACTCAGCTATGAGAAGACTAGACATGTATAACATCTTGTCTGATCTGTCCAACTTGGTTGATTGACACAAAGACCTGCTATTCCCTTGTGTGTGTTCTGCCCAAGGTAACAATGCCTAGGTCTTTCAAAGACAGGGACTCATGAAGGTGAGAAGTTTTGAATACAGGAACATGACTTCATATAATGAAATGGCTCGAGAGTTTATGCGATATCTTTTCTTATTGGACACTTCCATGCAACATAAAATTAAAGCATACCTTTCAGGGCAGATGTTCTCCAAAACACACCACAACTCTAAATGGTAGAATGGTAGGATAGCTTCCTGTAGCGAGGTGTTTTGGATCAGCTCAGCAAGAATGAAATAAGTGATAAATTTTTGGACAGGAAAATAAAGGGAAACAATATTTTTCAGTGGGAAGAAAGAGGGATAAACACATTTTCCAGAGGAGCATTCGTTCAATTCCTGCTGCTTAAAATTAAAAGCTTCTGGAGCCGACTTGCAAACCCCAACAAGCAACGTAGAGAACAAAGTTGAATAAATCAGGTGAAAACAAGCGCAGAATGGAGCTGTTACTAGGCAATCTCAGTAGGCAAACTGTGCAAGTTGGTCAAACTAGCTCAGTGGGAAAAGCACTGCCTTGAAGCTGCACAGATGACGAGACGTTCAAGGCAAGGAAAGCTTCTCCCTGTGGAGAAATCGAGCGAATTTTCTTGCTGTTTCATGAATAATAGTCATGCTTCATAAGAATGGAAACTTGTTCATACAAGCTACATTTGCACATAAATCAAATTTCAAGACATCTTAAAAAATCACTTAATAACCTAATCTTGCAGCTCAAGAGACATGACTACCTCTTTGTGACTGTGCAAAGGAGTTCAGGAAGTGTAACAGCTCGTGCAAATGCAAATAGGAGCCTTATGAACAATGAATTTATTCCCCTGTCTTCTCTCCTATGAGCCAAAATAACATTGACCTGTTACAATTAATGCTCATAGCCAGTGATTTCCAAAAGAGAGATGCTGGGGAAACAGGCTAGGACACACACAAAATTCAAATATTGAGGGCCATCCATACCAAACCCATTCAATGGCACAGTTTCTCTTAGAGCAGGTGACGGCCAAAACCCAACACCATATAGAGTTGAGATCTGTCTACTTTTATGCCTTGGTTTATCTGCTCAAAAAAAATCTAAGTATTTGCACCTTGAATAATTTTTGCATACATTGCTAATACGTTGCATCCAAATTTTACTTATTTTTTGTCTTGTGGCTTCCATGCTTACATAAAACTATGTACTACAACTGATATTTTCTTAAAATGTTTTTTTTTCTTTTATCCTCTTTCTCCAAGCAAGTATCTTGAAATATTTTAACAAAAATCTTATAATTTTAAAGCCATTTTGAACACAAAGCCACAGTCTAAAGTGCATTAGAAACAACCAAGCAGTTTTGCTGTTTCAAAGTTTAAAATAAAAATGTATCCAAATTTGAACAGTCAAAATTTGTTAGGCTTCTAAATGCATACTAAGGCACTTAAGCATGAAGTCTGCTTTTCAGAGATAACAAGGACCTTTAATTCACCCTATTGTGACCTGGTTTTGAGGAAAATATAAATTTATTCATTTGAAGTTCTCCAAGGCTGAGAATTTCTTTTGCAGGCTTCATTCAGAAACAGTACCAAGAGCTGGTGTTGCAGAATACCCAGGATTGCAACATAAGAACCATCTTGCAAAGAAGGAAGGGGAGAGGTACTTTTATGAGGTGGTTCACAGATCAGCAAGTTCTCTAATAAACAGGCTAGTAAATTTGCTTTGGAAGGAGTACAAGTTGATAAATCTCCCTTGCTATGCTTTCTGTCGATTGATATGATAAGATATATTTTACTTAAAATTAGGATTGTCTGAAGCTCAGTGGATTTAATTATTTGTAATTATCCAGTTGTTGTCAGTATGTGGCCATTTTATGACAGTGGTATCTACTGTGTGGGTCAGGTTCAACTGTACATCTTTTCAAACACAGAATTAATGTACTATTGATGAAACCATTACTAGAACCAAATTACAGTCTGGGCTGATGTATTGGTCCATGGGGTGCTGTCAGACATGAAAGGAGTAATTAGTATTCATTACTTCATACTCTGCAACATTCCAATTATTAATGAACTTCAACTGCTGGACTGCACCATATCTATCACAAATACCTTTCTAGTCTTTCTTTATTTGAAAAAAAAATTCAAAGTACCTGGCAGAACTACTAAAATAAAACAAAACAAAACAGATAAGGAATTAATCAAGAATGAGGCAAACTGCTTATTTGGTAATAAATGGGGTATATATTGTATGGGTGTGTATATATATATATAAAATTAAATGCACAGACACAAATGTGCCCCTCAAAGGTGACTTGTGCATCTTCAATCAGGTGCAGAATGCCAGGTCATGTAATGCTGCCTAAAATATTCAGCAGAAGAACCTATTTTTGAATAGCTTCATATATTCCTTTGCAATCCAATTTCTTTCTGTTGTTTCACATCCCTTCAAATCCTCCCATTCCTTAAAAGTCCATTACCTTGTGAAAATTCTGATCTCTCTTTTAGACCAGTATAATACTAATTTTCAGTAAAATTTCTTCACTATGGATTCTGAAAAGCAAGCTGTATTCTCTTACTCTGAAGTACTTCAAATACAGCTGTAGAAAAATGCAACAAAGGGGGGTCATTTCAAGGTCCCACAGTGCAGGGCAAGAGTGCATCTTCCAGGACCTTCATGTATACAAGGAGATTTGAGCTGTTTTTTTACTGCTTAGATTTACTGTGCAGGCACCAATGCCTAGGGCAGGAAGAAGGGAGAAATATCTTGGGTAATCTGTCCAAAATAACATCTCTGTTTATAATTTCCTTCATATTTTCACTTTTGTCAATGTGAAGCTGTATAAGCACTCTAACCACTCTTTGACTAACATTTGAGATCCATCCAGAAATGCCCCAGGAGTATGTCTGGCTTTTTATCAGAATAAACATCACATTCTCCAGCATGAAAAATCTGGCTCGTTGATGTGTTGCTTGTAAACAAGAATAGAAGGGAGGAACATTTTCAGACTTAAAAATAAATTCACATTTGAGCAGAAACAATGACATGGCATCTCAGTTCATCAGATGAAATATTTAATGAGATTTAAAATTTTACTCTCAAGCAACAAATCAACATTATTCTTTAAGCTGACATCTGCATCGAGGACTCAACAATGTCATCCAAAGTTTTTGTGAAAAGTTATGGAAGACATTACAGACTGAAATTCTCTTGCACCAAGTACAAACTCCTTTTTTTTCCCTATTGTCATCCTGAAAATGTGTATCTAAAAGGTATCTAAATAAGATCTTAAGAAATATTTTTAATGGTATTTTTTAAGTTGGACAATTTTTCAAAATATAGAGGAGAAAGGGGGCATGGGAATGAAAGATGGGGTTCAGAGACATCACTCCAAAAAGGTCAGAACATAAGGTTACCCTCCCTTGTACCATTTCCCGCTCCTGTCACTGCTGTGTCAGAACAGAGGAAACTCATTAACCCAGCCTTGTGTCACCCAGTTTGGGTCTCCTACTGGAATGCCCAGCTGCTGACCTCTGAGGTGGAGCTGCAGCCCTTTCCTTGGGAGGGAGAGCCCAGAAGAGGCCCTGAATGTGGGTATTCCCAGCACTCACATGAAAAATGGGGTGTGAGTTTTGGTGCTAGCAGACCAGGTGTAGGGGAAAACTGAGCAGGCATTAACACCACCGTGACATCTGCCTTGATGAATTTGTGACCAGGATCAGCTGGACTGGTTTGATGCATGGGATGTTGGCAGCAATATCAATGTAAACAGTCCCCATCTCTGGCTTACTTATTTCTGCCCTGTGTCTTCCTCATTTGTCTTACTTTCCTACTCATTACTTACTTTCTTACAGAGTCTTTTTGTTTGTTTGTTTTTTCTCCCTCTTAAACTGCTTCATTATTTCATGAGGTGGCCAAAAAAACAATTATGGCATAGTGAAGGCATAGTTTTCTTAAGCTGATATTGCAACTGGAAAACCTTCTATTGTTAAATCCAAATCTAGCCTGTCATTTCCAATGTCTTCCCCCGTGCTATAGATGACTAACATGGAAAGGAAATACTTTCCTTTCTTTTGAGCTGAATTATAATATATGCTACTTGTTGTTTTACTCCTTTTTTGGAATTAAAATGTAAACAATTCCATCCCAGTTTGAGACCCACACATCTATGTAGTATTTTGAGTCCAATTTGGAAACTGAGAACATTATTTTGCTATCTAATCAGATGCAGATACTAACATTTCAATATCCACTCATCTCCAGATTTTAGCCATTGCATTTTAAAAAGAAATCATTTGTTACATGAGGAGTTGAAGCACTAAGCAAAAGGTGGCAATCAAAGCAATATAGATCCAGTTGTAATGGAAAAATTCTGATTACTCAAGCATACGACCCTTCCCTTTTTAACTGTATGTCTTCCAAGCAGAGGATCAGGTATGGCATCAATAGAGTCACATGTTTTCAATTAGTACAGTCTCATCAAAAGCTAAAGCTCCTTCAATGGTCTTCAGAAAATTTTACCTGAAAAATAAAATTCCCTCCCTCCAATATTAGATAAATGCTAGTTATAGAAAGATTTCCTTTATATAACATAAATGGTGAAGTTTTTCTAAAAGCACATGGTTAAACCATGTTCACAAAGAATTGCCCAATGTTTAAGAGTTTTACAGTTTTGAGTTCAACATCTTTCTACCTATGCTCTTGCTATTCCTTATATTAAATATATATATAGATATTGCTGGGGCTTTTCTTATAAGCAAATATGATGGTACAGCCCCACATGGAAGACACTGAAATTGACACAGAAATGTTGGGGGAGCATATATCTGTATCTATCTATATCTATATCATCTATATCTATATAATCGATATAATCAATATAATCGATATAATCTATATCTCTATCTCTATCTGTAATCTATATCATCTATATCTATATCATCTATATCTATATATCTATATCTATCTGTATATATTCTTGTGTTATAGCTCTTGGTATATTCTCATGTATATTATAAAGACTTTTTTGAAGGACTTCAAGAAGACTTAGAATCTGAATGACTTGGGGGACATCTATTTCAATGGGCATGGAAAAAGGAGGAGATAATAATGGAAAGTTAAGTAATCAGGCAATATAGCTTCACAGAGCAGGGTACTACTGAGTGTGAATGAAAAATCATGATTATTTGTGAGGGCTGGAAAAAGAGTGAAAAGAAACCCAGGAGAGATGAGGGAAAAGAGCCAAGTCAAATGAGCAGACAGGCCAGATGATTAGGACCTATTTAAAAAGCAGGCATTACTATGACAATTTACTCTGTTGTGTAATTGTGTGTTATATCTGGAATTTAGTAAAAAAGTCTCTGAAAGCCCTTTGAAAAGGAACATTATCTCCCTAAATCTAAGTAAAGATAAGGAAATATATGAAGACATCAATTACATGCTAGTGTTGTCAGCTAATATAAAAGTCAGTAATAAGAATTGAAAACGTTTGTTTACCAGGAAATGACCCAATATTGGCTTTTCCTAGAATGCTGCACATGCATGTGAGGTGCACATGCTGTGTTCTGCTGACTAAACTGCAAAGTAAGGTCTCATCATCAGACTTTGCATCTTACGTATTGAAAAAAAGATTTGACCCTCACAAGAAGTGCACCTCGACCTCCACTTCATTTCCTCCTCATCATTTGAAAGCAACATAAGAAGGGCGCCTTTTCAAGTACCATTTTAAAAGAAAAATGATGCTATGGATAAATGAGCAGAATTGTTGTAATTTTTCAATTCTTTAAGTAAGTGCATTTCAACAGAAATCCCTCACAAAAATTAGGTGAACTTGAAGGCGGTAAACGCAAAAGCCAATATTGCATGCACATATCCTTTCTGTCCTAGACGTACGACTTTAAGGTCAGCTCCATATTTATTCTTTATCCATTTAATTCCCTGTTGCTGGGGATCTATCATCAGAGGTCAGTGCTCACAGTTTGTTAGAAGAGGGGCATTTTCTGTTGACATCCTATCACCCTCCTTACTCCATGCCACAGCCGTAGTATCATCTGTCAACGTGGCACTTGGGTCCAGGCCCTCCGTCACAGGAAAAGGAGCCTTAGGATCAGAGTGGAATATAATCATCCAGCCAGGTTTCCAAGCAGCAAGACATGACTCAGTGCAATGCACAAGATAACTGGAGGGATATAAATTAAAGGAAGGCAGAAAAGTAAGGAGGATCCCTGTGGAGTTCCAGATGAAAAGAAAGTGACGAGAAGCAGTTTATCATATTTATAACAGATTTTTAAAAAGTGCTTTCTCTTAAGACATTTACTGCATAAAAATATTTATAGCTCAACAAAGTTAAAAATGCACCGTATATTATAAAATTCAGTGTATGTCTGATATTACAAATTCAATGCTTATGTATGCTCTTGAGCACCTATTTCTGGAACATAAATCAGTATTTATCCACAAAAAAAAAAAAAATTATAAAAGCAAGATTCCCATGGCATCTTATTAATATAGTTCAGCTACCTTCAAAAGCCAGAGAATGGGGCCACCTCTGGGGGCAGAGGCAGCCATGGAGCTCCCTGTGGGGCACCAGCTGCAGCAAAGCTCTCGTGTGAGTGTCCTTTCACTAAGGAGGGGGCTGTCCCAGAGCAGCCATCTCACAGCCACACCTGCTGGATGCCAGCCCCTCACAGGCACCTGCAAGGAGATGAAATAAAATATAAATGGAACGTCTGAAATCAGTGCTTACCAAATGGGTATGGGTGGGAAGAGAAATGCCTAACCCAGCACAACAGAGTAAGAGAGAATGAACAAATAAGCTGTTTGGAACAAACAAGAGGGCCTGGTGGAAGCATGATAGAAGAGCTATAGCAGATGCCTGGAATTAATTTTTTTCCTTACTGAAGCAAAGGGCAACCCCCCCACCAATTCCTTCATGGTGTTATTCCAGGCTTCCTTATTAGTGATTTTTGGATTGAATTCAAAAGCCATAAATAAAGGAAAGCACTGCATCATGAGTATTGAGCCTGACCTATCTTCTACCCCATTCAGAAGTATCTTAAAAGCTCTTTCATCAAAATTTTCCTTCTCCCTGGACATGTCTAGTCCTCATTGCTGGCTTTAAGACTGACGCTTCTTTTAAAAGTGTGCACTGAAAAAAAGAAAACCAACCTCCATGTATATCTGACAGTTATTTATAATGAAAAGCATTGTATACATTCAATTTGAGGCAAATTTACACAATCAGTAGTAATAAGAATAGCACCACGTCTCCAGTACAGCTTCTGTGGCACAGTGTCATAGCTACCATAGTATTACAGAACACACACCACCTTAAATTGTCTAACTCTTGGTTCTAATCTCTGAGCCCAAAATAAACCTAACTTTTGATGAATGCACTGAAAATACAAGCACAAAGGTCCCAGCAGGCATACACTGCCCTCTGCAAGCATGCAACATATCTATCTCCCATGTGTTACACATTCATCTGAATACATCAAAAGACTGAAAACGTGGTTTGTTTTATCTCTGGACTGTAAGACAACCAATACAATAATTTCCATGAGCTGAAATACTTCCTTGTGAAAAACAATAGCACTAGGGTATTATCAGTGTTCCTAATACTAATTTTCACACAATGCACAAAAAATATCAGAAGATATAGGTACATCTATTGTCACTGTATCTGCACAAACCTGATACTTAATGACATAGAATTACTTGTTGTTCCTTCTGTAGAGGACTATTAATAAATGTCTATTTTAACATAACTTTTCAAGTGTATTTGTCTCTTATTTTCCACTCTTCCTCATTTGCAGGAAAACAATCAAAACTGAAATGAGATATTTTGTCTCACTGCTGTTCAGGGAAAGCATCTTGAAAAGTAAAACATCACAGTATGGTTTATTTTTATGCATAAAAATGTTCAATCCATTTCAGAAGAATCTTAAAAGAGTTAAGAATTACATTTCTAGTGTCCTACTATTGAAAATATATGGGGCAATTTTTTCTACCTAGGCTGCAAGGTAGAAGGAGGTTTCTGGGAAAGAATTTTATCTGCAAGCAGGTTTTTGGTGGGAAAGGACAGAGAGGGCTTCCAGATAAAGCACAGCTCTAGACAAATAAGCAACTGTTAACTCTAGAGCACAAAGCAAATGTCTACAAAGAGATGTCTCCACATCTGAGTGCTGACCTTGGAAACTTGAATTTGGATTTAATTGTATTTCCAGAGGGTCCTCATAACACAGCTCACCTGCTGTGTCATAGATCTGTGATTGAAAATGAGGTAAGTACTGCCCATTTCATATATTTCTGAGAATAAACCACATTAATCATGATATAATGCACATATGAAAAAGGAAACAAGTAGGAAGGGGTGAGGAGCATTTGCACTAAGGAAGAAAAGAATGGTCCAAAGCTTCAAAACTAAGGATGGAGAAAGCTTTGCAGAGACAACTGCAAGGATTGGAACTTCTGTGCATTTACTGACTACTATAATGATTTCCTCCATGTGCAGAAAAATGGGGATTATCATAACTACATCCTCTTCCTGGAGCTGGGAAGTTAAGCAAAACAGGTCTTTCTGTACAGCTCTATAATTCTTACAGAATTTGCTGTTACAAAGATGTCGCAAAGAATAGACTTTGACATTGAGAACTGGAAAGGGAAGGGATATTCTTCTGCCAGAGAATCTCTCTCTTTCATTTCCCTCAAAAGATGCCTGTAATCTGAGGAAAGTATGCCTGTGTGCACACACACTATATATATATATATCTATATATCTATCTATATATATATATAAGTGCACATATTTACATATCCTGGAAAACAAATACCTTCAATGAGGCTCTTGTATATGTAGATCTGTACTTCACATTTTACTTTTTGTACCTTTAGAGAAGGAATCCAGAAATGTCCCTTGGTTGCTGGTGGTATTGTCTTATGAAGGCTCCAAAGTAAGACACAAATGCTGTTGTCAATAAGCTGTCACCACATAAAAGTTCTCTTCTGTGCTTTGAGGTTTTCAGTGAACTGGCTCCAACACGTTTTTGGACTGCAAAGCAAAATTAGAAAATGTTATCTCCTGAGCACCATGGAAGTGACAGAATGTTTAATCTCCATGTTATTAACAAGAAGCACACAAAAGTACAACAGAAGTACTCCACCAGGAAGAGATACACTTCCAAAGACTGCAAAGGCTGGAAACAATCCAGAATTTCTGGTGGTGACTTGAAAGCTTTGAAGCTGAAAACAATAGGATAGAACTCTTTGTCAAACATTCTGTCTACTGATTTTTCCAGTAATTGGTGCTTTTGTCTAGATCAGATACAGCATGGTGGACACACTTTAATATTGGCAGCATCTGGTGTCCTACTGCCAGTGCAAACATTTCCAGCAACATTCAGAAAAGGTAAGGAAACAAGAATATTAGAAGACAAAAAAGAAGAAGAAAAAGCTGTTTCAACCTCAATAAATTTGTCACTTCTACTTTTTTCTCCACACTTTTTTTCCAAGGGGAGGACAAAGGCAGCAGAGTTAGTGCCCATGACAGGGGATTTAGAACTTAGATGGTCTTTAAGGTCCTTTCAAACCCTAAACATTCTATGATTCTGTGAAGACCTGCAGGGTTTTTTGCTCTTACTTATCTTTCTTCTTTTACCTACTAACTACAAACATCTTACTCAGCTAAGGCTGCAGTGATTTGGAATTTGACAGAAGAAAAGATGAGGGTGGCCAAACACAGGCTTCCCAGACAGGTTGTGGAATTTCCATGGTCCTGGACAATCTGGTCTAACCAATCCTGTTTGATCAATGAGGATGGATTAGAATATCTCAGAAGGTTCCCTCCAGCTGCAATGGTTCTGTCAAAGTTTAACTCTAGGATCACTTTCTTTATATATATATATTTTTTTTTTTTTTGCTACAGAGAGCCCTGGTTTCCCTTGTTCTTTTGCAGAGTTCATTTTTACCATGCTAAGCCTGGGATATTTAGGATGCATAGTCAGGAAAGGTCTCAGATGTTGATGATTTATTATAAGCAGCTATGTGGATAGCTGTTATTTTATTCCTGCTATGTGATAAAGACAGCCCACCATCCATTTGAAATTTAAGCTGGTTACTAAAGAATTTCTGAAAATGAAAGCATCTTCTTTAAAGAAAATTAACATTTAAGACATGGATCCTCTCCTTTTCAGTCAGGATTTGTGACAAACCCCAAACTAGCAGTTTTGGCACATTATGCTTTGATTGTTCTGTGCGTACAATTCCCAGCAAAGGAACGAACATATGCAGGAATGCATGCTCAAATAACTTCAGCATGGAGAGGAAGGTAAAAATTGATCACCCATTAGAGTAATCTTCAAACAGATAAAATTCTAGGTGTAAAATAAGAATAAACTCTCATGACCTTTATTCTTTGTTTGTACTGTTTGAAACACTGCAGAAAAAATAAAATTGTTTCATAGTTTGTTCACTTGCATTAGGGAAACCTCAGGAAATCATTCTCCAGTGACTGAAGCAGAGAAATGGCCAGGATGGAAGAAGGAAAGCACCCCAGAACTACTTATAAGGACAGCCATTTACACTCTGCCCATACAGACATTTGTTTTTCAGAGCAATGATGGTAATCAAATAATATTTTTCCAGTCCTTTACATGATGTAATCTAAATCAATGAAACTCTCTGAATGGAAAATATCCTCCATACTTCATGTAATTTGATACTAAATGCTTGGTTTTTGCTGGTGTCATCTGCTTAAGAGCTTCAAAGAAAACTCTTAAATGTGCTCGTTTTTGAGAGCTGTACACATTATAAAATCAATCTCAAATAACAACTCACTCTCATTTAAAAATATTTTTCTATGCGTACAAAACCAAAGTAATAAAATGTAATAATTTTATATTCATGAAGTATTTTCCACTTACGTTTTTCAGAAAAATCAGCAATACTTACGGAAATGGTTAAACATTCAATTTTGTGAAGGCAGACACAGAATTCAATGATAACAGAAGACTCAAAGTCTTTTGTTATAAATAAGAAATATAGAAGATCCACTAAGAAAACAGAAGTATTTTTAATCAAAGTATGTTGCTTAAAAGAGCTAACAAGTATATGTTTCACAGCATAAACACAGGAATTTGGTGTGTGAAGGCCTCCTAAACCCCAGTTCCATCCATAAGAGATGCCCAGCGACTGACAAGTAAAGGACCATTCCTTTTAAAGGTTCTAACAGCAATCTTTGCAATGTAGCAGTTTTGCTTTGAAGTATTTTAGACATCCATTTTTGCCTACAGTAGTCATTGGATTTTTCTTTAAATCATTGACTGAGGGCAACAAGACAATAAATCCATTAATTTACAAGAGGGCTTTTTGATTTATCCATTCTCTCTTCTTGTTGTCACTGACCGGTAAGTCATAAACAATAAAGAGCACCCACCTCATTCTCCAAAATAGCTTTGAAATTTGAAGATTTGCTAAACATAGAATGATTGTCTATTTAAATCTTCAGTAATTTTACCATATCAGCCAAGCACCATAAATCACTAGTGACATTGGCTAACAAGGGTTTAAAAGTTGGAACATGCAGTGTAATAAATTTCCAGACAGTTAAAAATCACTATAATTTTATTCTAATGCATTATAGATTGCCTGTAATGTCATCCTGGCTGGGGTGACCCATTTCTAATTTTGAACAGCTGTTCAGCTCGGGAGTTAGTTAATGATTAAATATAAATTGCCTGATTTATTAGTCGGAATGGCTGAGCTTCCAGGTCAATGCTATATAGACAAAATCATCAGTCTTGATGCTTTTCAGAAGTTAACTGTCTCCTGTTCTGGTCAAAAAGAATTTATTCTCGCAGGAAAAGGCTTGACATTCTCAATTAATCCTTTCTAATATTTTCCTCCTTAATTTACACAATAAGATCACTAATAAAACCTCAAGTTTTGGAGGTAAACTTCTTTTAACTATGTATAAATCTTCAAGAGCTGGAGACTAACTATGGGCTAAGGCCATGGATTTGCACAGAGCTTCCAAAGGCTTTGGAGGGCTGCAAGGCCAGGCCACTAGAGACCATCTCAGGTGTCTTTGGGCAAACAAAATTTTCATATGCAGATAGTAACATCAACTTCACTGCTTTTCTACCAAAGGAAAGATTATTTACGTATTTTACATTTCTAGAATAATAATTTCAGAATCAGATAAATATATATATATATTCTGTTTTAACTGCACTGGGGTTTTTTGATGAGTTTTATGCTCTTACAATACTTTTTTTTTCCAAACTGTTTTAATATTGATTGCTAGTCACTGCTGAGATATTTGCAGGAACAAAAGTATCCACACTCTAATCTTAGAAAGCAAGGTTGCAGGGATTTTAAGAAATCCAACTTAAAATATTTATTCAGACTGCTTTGGGAACTCATGTCATAGTGTAAATATTCCTCATACCTTCTATTTCCTCTCACATACACTTATTTGTCCAAAAAGGAGTTGTTAAAATTCTAGATCATGAATTGAGACAGAACAATTTCTGTAAAGACGTAGGAGAGACTGCTCAGCCATGTGGTAGCTGACTCCAATGGTTCTGTCAAATAGGCAAGTGGTAGTTTTAATGATGTTTGTCTGCAAATAAAGCTAATAATCACACTGAAATATATATAATTTTAACATAAATACATTTCATTCTTATTTAAAAATTATTAGTTTCTGTAAAAAACCAAAAGCAAACAGCAAATATCTGACGGGTGCCTTCCACTTATTTGCAATCTAAAGTGCAACGAGGGCAGATGCAGGGCGGCTCCATCCTGACCTAGAGGATTATTCAGTCTTTCTGCTCATTAACCAGAGGCTGCCCAGGCTGTCACAATGTGTTCACAGTTGTGTATAAATGTGGTGACTTCGTTATTGAGATTTCTCTCCAGCAATCATGCCAATATCAGTTTCTGAGCAGTATTTGATTTTTAGGAAATACAATTGTGGTGCAGCACATTTTACTTCACACAATTTTATTGAGAGCTTATTTGTAGTTTGGGGTTGTTTGGTTGGGTCTTGTTTTTTTAGGTTAAAGGATTTCTAATAACTATTATCTTGTCACCTTTGTCCTCCCCCTCCACCTATTTTCCCCACATAATCTTCAGATATTCAGGCTTAGCCTGCTGTTCAAGAAAAAATTTCAACCATTTAAAAACCAACACTAGGATGAACGTTCAGGTAAAATCTTCTTACCTCAGGTCACTTACCCAACCTGTTGGCTAGCCCAGTAATTTTGTTTACTCTGTTTACACCATCTTGAAATCGGACTGTTTCTTCAACTGCTTTCTCAAGTGAAGATGTGAGCTTACGCAGAGAAGGGATGAGTGAATAGTGTAGGTAAGGTTTGTTGTATGGGGGTTTTGTTTGTTTTTTAAAGGTATTACTATTTTTATTTTGAGAAATATATTTTAATGACAATAACTGTAGGCAGTATCTTTAACTTTGAGCGACACAAACTTCAGAGGAAATGTTTAGCTAAATTCTGTGGTTTTTCCTGCAGCCCCTGGACCACCATAAGTAGATTAACTAACAACAATTTAAATCAAAAAAATGCAAGACAGAATTATTACTTTCATTTTGCATATGAGCCTGGAGACACAAAAACATCCAGTAATTTGCTCATGAGCAGATCTGCACACTCATCTGCACCTTCAACCACACTTCTCTGCACTCTGTTTATATGGCAGCAACCTCCCTGGCTTTGCTTTCTGGGGTTTCATACTGCACGTGCCTCTAAATAAGTTGCCTCGCACTGATTTGTTTCTCTGGAGTAACATACAGAGCCAAAACCAGTGAATTCTACTTGAGGGCAGAACTTTCCTATGTGGAGTTTAATGAAAGAACAGCAGCAGAAGCAAGTTGTGCATACCTCCACAAAAGCTGTTTATGCCATTTTTGAAGGATCAGAGATTTGGCTGTCTTCTGTCAGGTTTGATGCTTGAATTAATGGTGTGCAACCTGGACATTTATACATTATTTATAAATTTAAATTAAGAAGTGTATTGGCAAAGGGGGAAAGATGCATCTTATAGATTAATAAAGAATGTTGACTTGATTTCTTTAGGGATAATGAAGCGGCCAATACACTTTTTATGGTGATGAATCTTAAATTGAGAGACTAATGAGGACTTACACTCAATAAGTACGAGGGCTTGACCTAAAAAAGGGCATCTAACAGAGATCGGATGTAAGTAAAATTTCATCAATCTAGCACTCGACATATTAGAGGAACAAGCACAGTAACAGTTCTCTACTGTATTTTAGGAGAGGCTTATTTCTAGACACCTCAACTTTGCCTGCATGATAACATAGGGCTGACTACAGTTCAAGTACACTCATCCATCAAATCCTCAGGTAGTAAAGATGAGAGAATGAGACAAACTAAGCAATGCCTCAATATCTGTGGGATTTGATTTTTTTGATACATAATAGTGTCCTTTATCACAGCAGTTCTTATCCTATGATTTCTGAATAGGAAAGTTGTCACTACAAAACACACCAATCCCTTGTGTCATCTTTTCATGGCATGCAACATAAATAAAGTCTAGCACCAGCAGAATTACATATTGCATTTTATACCCCAGCACCCTAAATTCTATGGGATAAACTGTGTATTTTAAATACACTTCTTTTTGAAGAAGCTAGTGCTAGGAAACTCTGTTCCACAAATCACAGCAGAGAGCCATTACTCTCCATAGCAAGCCTGCTGGACTGTGCCCTTGTATAATCCTTGTCAGGCTCAGAGTATATTTTAAGTGCTTTCATATATTAATAACATTGATTGTAATGATAAATAATACAAATTGCACCACTTCTGCAAAAAGGATCAGCTCGGCCAAACATTTTAGCCTTAGCACTACTAAACTACTTCTTTTTTTTTTTTCTTGCATAGTATAGGCATACTTATTGTGAAATACATACGAATTCAAAAATCATAATTTTCACATATATTTTTAGTAGATAACTAGTCTCACAAAGGATGGAAATCTGATTTATTTCCACTCAAAATATTTATAAAATAATTTCGCCTGTGAAGAAACAATCTTTTTTCATATATCCTAACTACATTTTCATTCAATATATTAAAATCAGTTTACTATATATCAATTGTTGGGCTTGATGGGATATTAAGAATGTAACATACAAGAAAGGATTCATAGCCATCATCCTCCACAGAATGTTTTTTAATCACCTTCAGAACATTTAAAATGTTTGAATTATGAATACGTTGTGTATTTATATTACTACCAGCCTGTGTATATTTACCATCAAAAAAGATTACTGTAACGATATTTATTACAATGTTGCCCATAGACCATAAAATAATTTTAGTCAGCAATTACCTTTAAGATCACTGAGTCCACCTGTTAAC